>JAPTYQ010133474.1:0-14160 GCA_029814465.1 Ostorhinchus cyanosoma | reverse complement strand
GTGTGTGTGTGTGTGTGTGTGTGTGTGTGTGTGTGTGTGTGTGTGTGTGTGTGTGTGTGTGTGTGTGTGTAACAATAATTAACAAGTCCAATGACATTCACTACTTAAGATGGATCTAATATAGAACTTAAAAAAAAAAAATAGGCAAATATTTTTAATGTTTATGTAAAAAGTTTAAAGGAGTAAGTGATGGTTCCAATATAGAAAAGCGAGTATATAGGCATTTTCTGCCTTTTTGTCCTCATCTCTTCAGAGCTACACTCCATGTTGTTTGTGCTGATCCTGCCGTCATGTGTGTCACAATAAGCGTCTGTGTGAAACAACATTGGAACCAATGTTTAGTGGCAGCAAAATTAAGAAAATGAAGCTTCAATTCAGAATTGTTATTGAATAATTTTTTAAAAAATCAATTCAAGTTGATTGTTTAATCATTTCAGCTCTGTTTGGTACCATCTACAGTAACAGTTGTCTGAAATGCTAAAAGTAAGCAGCTGTGGCAGCATGAAGAGATATTGGCATTTAATCAGGTCTTTGGTTCTTTTTTCCTGCTGTGATGAGCACGGGCATTTAATTCTGCTGTTCCTCTGTTGCCATGGCAAAGCCCCACTTCCTTTCATTCCAGTGATGTTCTACTGACTCTGTGCCCATCAAATACAAAAAGTTTACACATGCATACACAAGGCGTCCACAAACTCCAGAATGCATGTGTGTGGAATGCTGAGCAACAAATTTTGAGCACACAGACGTTCCCATACCCATGTACTGTTTATCCGCAGGCTTGAAGAGCGTCAAAGCCTTGAGCCTTTACTGACTTGAATGCAGATCCACGCTTCACCCATCTGACACCAACAGCCTCGTAAGTTGGCTGCATGTGTAATCTGGACCCTCCTGGGCCAAATTATGCGTTCCATCAAATCACCTGTCTTACACATGGTGGAATGCCAAACTGTATGTCTGAGGCTAAGTATACCCATCCACAGACTAAAGCACTAAAACAACCACTTGACTGTGTACTTCTGCACAAACACACAGAAGTAGATTTGATCTTTTACGCTGTAGATGCAACCCAGCATTTTCTTCATTTCTGTGCATAATAGTATTACAGAGGCAGTGAATGTGAAGACAAAGGGATGTGAACAAAAGACTGAAAAGTGAATTTTTATATATATATATATATATATATATATATATATATGAACAGATATTTACAAACCAAATTTTATCCAATTTTTTGAAAGGTGAACCGCAGAAGTGGAATCACGACTTACCACCAATAAAGAGAACGGGCAGTGACACAAGAGGGTGCTCTGATACCTGGTCAAACAGGAGGCAGATCTCACCAATCTATGTGAGGATTCACAGAATCGGCTGTGTGGTAATAACCTGAGGATTTATCAAGTTCCCCAAAACATTGAGGCGCATCTCTGTCAGATGTAGATCTACTTGTGTACCAGGGCTCTCAAGTTTTCAAGATTGCTTGGAGTGAGATTGAGGCGGAGCGGGGGGCAGTCCTTGTCCTTGTAGTCCTTGTAATATTATTAGGGGCATGGCCCAAATAATATTTTTCATTTGTCTCCTCACAATGAATATGTGTACCAATTTTCGTAGCTCTACCACAAAGTTTTCCTCGGAGGGCGCCCCATTGGCGTAATGTATTTTCAGTTTTCAAGGGGGCACTTTTGCAACATTTGTTTACAGATATCTACGAAACCTAAATGTAAATTTAATTTTTCACTCTTCTGAAGTTTGTGCAAAATTTGGTGAGTTTTCGTAAATATTCAGGATGTCAAATTTGAGCTCAAAGAGCAGGAGAAAATTGAGGGGAAAGTTAAAACAGCATAGCCGTTCCCATGACAACGACATATGTGGGCTTATTTGAAAGCTCTCAAGCTGCCCTACATGAATGTGAATGTGTGTGTGAGTGGCAACAATCATCAATGACAACTACGTCACTGGCATGTTTGTCCCCATGCGACTACTGCGGACTCAATAGGCCCTGCACTGATGTTACTCGGCTCGGGCCTAATTAAGGTATTATCAGATGATGAACTGTGTCTCCTCCAGCTCGTCTACAACTTCAGATTGGTTAGCTCGGTTACATCCTTCCAGTGTTACCAAATTAATAAGTAAGGAAAGTCGCTATTGGCTCTCTTAAAAGTCACTAAATTCTGCCAGCAAATCATTGAGCGGGGGCGGGATGATTTCCCACCTTTCTGAGCCTCTCAAAATCAAAAGAGATTGGGAAGGTAAACTTAGTGGTGATATGGGGGGGTAAAGTTTGGGATGATGCGTTACCTAGGTAAATAACAGTTCACCCTGCTCTAGGCTCAACCTAATACAGTTTAAGGTGGTCCACCGTGTCCATTTTACCAATTCCAAATTGTCTGGGATATATCCTAATATTAAAGATGCCTGTAGTAAATGCAGCTTGTCACCAGTCAACATGACAAATATGTTCTGGTTCTGTCCCAGCCTATTGACCTATTGGACTACCATTTTCAATCTCTTCACTAATGCCTTTGACTTACCGACAGAGGTAAATTTATGCCCACAGATGGCATAAATCTTCGACCACCCATGGGTCAAGACAAAAACAGACTGTTTTGCTTTCACTTCACTAATAGCATGCAGAAGGATCTTGTTGCAATGGAACTCTCAATTTGCTCCCAAGGCTGGTGCATGGTTGAAGGACATAATGTTGTTCCTAAATCTGGAGAAAAAGTATGACGTAAGAGGACTACATGAAAAATTTGAAAAGGTATGGGGCCATATGATTGACTATATTGAGACTCTGAAGACACTCAAGGACAAATGACATTTTAATTAGTTCTATTGGTCTGTACTTGAGGTTAAATAAGGCTAGTTTTGTTTGAACTTCTTGCCCCTCTTGTCTTGCTCCTTTCCAGTTACAAACCATGCCAGTGATTTGATCACTGTATTGGACCTTGAGTGTGTGTAATTATTTATTTATTTTGTATGAACACATTGTTCACTTGCTCGTTGTAGGATCTGGGGTACAGGGTGTGTGTGTGTGTGTGTGTGTGTGTGTGTGTGTGTGTGTGTGTGTGGGGGGGGGGGGGCCTCAAAAAGAAAAACATAAAATCTTAACTTTTGCTGTATTTACATATTGTTATATTTGAACTTTCATTGAATAAATAAAAATATTTGTTAAAAAAAAAAAAGTTGGCAACACTGCCTATTTTAAATCTTACCCAGCCAGCAACAAGAATTTCTGTTTTCTGATTGCGCTGTTAGACAATAATGGCAGGATGGATGCAGGACACAAGTCACTTTATTGTGGTGTGTATTTGTTTTCCTGGATTTTCACATGGTTTGAATTGCTTGTGGCATTTTGTGTATTATATTTTGTCAGCTGAAGCAAACCATGTTGCCTTCAGTATTTAGTATTTGAGAACTGTGGCCTTTTTTTACAACACCCACAAGAGGGCTACAGCGCCACCTGCTGTAAAAATGAACAAAATGGCTCAAAAAACTATTTGTTCAATTTATGGTTCAAGAGTAACAGATCCAAATCAGTAAAGAGTTGAACTTCCCAACACTAGTTGCGAGTTCATAATCTTTGTTTGCGAGTTACCTATCAGCATTTCTTTCCAAGTCTACCTGATTATCTTCAATAATGCCAGCCTGTTTGACCTGAGCCTTGCCTTTTCCCTTGCCAGTACCTTTGCCTACAGACCTGATTCTTTGTTATCGACCCAAGCCTGACACGGTACTCTGTCTCTGCCTGTCCCACACAAGTACTGTCGCCTGATTCCAAGCCTCTCTGTGCATGACTTTGCCTGCCTTCTGACTATCCTCTGCCTTTTCCCAGTCAGTACCCTGATGGTAAAGACTGGATCGGATCTGTCTACCCATTTCCCTGTTCCACATCCAGACTATGTCTGTGACCAAGGATTCAGTAACCCTGAAGCCAGTTTCTCTGTGAACCATTGTCGAGGATTTCTTCTGTGTGCAAAATAAATATTGCTCTATCTTTACCCTGCCCCCCAAAGGAGAGGTGAGGGTATTGTTTTGGTTTTGGTTTTTTTTTGTTATTTGTCTGTTTGTCAGCAACTTTACGAAAAAACTACTCGACCAATTTCCATGAAATGTTCAGGAAAGGTTCAAAATGGTCCAGAATAGATCCCATTAAATGTTGGTGAATGTAGGTCAAAGGTCATGGTCACCAAAAATGTGTTTTCGCAATGATAAGAGATAGGGTAAATCAGGTAAAATGTTTGCGAGGGGCCGGGTTTGTTGTGCTTGGCACCACTTGTTAATTCTGTCTGTAGGTCTTGCATTTGGGTTCAGACTCCTGTGTTTGGATGTGACAAATATCAGTTATTCATAAAGAAGGTACACATCCATTAGAATGTGGCTCATATAGACCAGTTGGCTTGCTTGGGGTCAATGTTAAAATACTCAGTGCAATTTTAGCAAATAGGATGTAAAGAAATGTAGTTAAATTAATAAATTCAGATCACACAGGTTTTATTCCAGGACATCAAGGGGCGAATAATATTAGGAGAGCATTGAATTTACAATCACTTGCAAGAAAATCAACCCATTCTTCTGTGTTTCTTAGTTTAGATGTGGAAAAAGCATTTGATAGGGTGAATTGGACATGCCTAAAGTACACAATAGATCATTTAGGATTTAACAATACTAGGGGTGTAACAGTACAGAAAAATTTCAGTTTGGTACATTTTCGGTACGGGGTTTTGATTCGATACATTTTGGTACAATGAAGGAGACTAGTGTGTGTGTGTGTGTGGAGGGATGTATAGAGGGGGTACACTCTGTAACTACCTGTGGGCCACAGGACATTTCTATAAAATATTGTTCAGTCATTTGTGCATAAACAGGCACCCCAAAATATTATGTTTTTTTGTATTTTTTAATGTTCAATGTTTGTTTATGGAAAACACTGTAATTTACTGAGTGTGTGTGAACACCTCACAGTATTCCCTGAGGTGCTGTGAGCGTGACCTCACAGTAACACCACAGCAGAGGCCCGTGAAGGGGAAGAGGAGCAGGTTCACTGGATTTTGCCACCTTGAGTTATAAAATAAAACCCTTTTTGCTATAAAGGAAGACGTGGAGTGTTTTGTGCCACAAAGCAATAACATACCACGAAGGAAAGTTACACTTAATAGGCTTCGGATGTCTGATCCGGCTTCTATGCCTCTGTTATATTCTCTGTTGTCATGTTTTTTTTTTGGTTTTTTACTTTGGTACTGAGAATTTGCTGCTGCTGAATGTATGTAGAGGAAACCCCGCTCATTGGGTTCTGCTTGTGTCCACCCTGCTTCCTAAATGTTTGCGTTCTTTACATAGACTACATGTATTTGTTCAGAACACCTCCGTATTGTATTGAAGGCCCCAAACCAAAACTGATCTGTACAAACGAGTGCACCGTTACACCCCTAAATAATACCTTCATTATAATACTGGCATTATTGAAATGCTTACATTTACACTTACATCGCCTGTACAGAGAATTAATTTAAAGTGGATTGCAGTGACACATTTGGCCAGAATTGGTTGTGTTTTTAAGGGACAAAGACTCTGCTTCCCATAAGCAGTAGCTCTACTATCATAAGGGCATAATTCTGGCCAAGGCTGCATTAGCTTTGAAGACAATGACTGAAGAGGATCCTCTGTACAACTCGCCATTTCTTCTTTCAAGACAGCAACTTGCAGGGTGCAAAGTGACATTTGAAACTAGACAACAAGTAAACTTCATAAACTCTGTTGTAGTTTAGTAACTGGCATGAAAACGAAAATGAAACCTAATTTGGACATCTGACTGTTGCTTCTACATCTCTTTTATTCCCGAGTGTTACTTACAGACCAGTGTTCTAAGACGTGTCCTAATAATATACTTTTGCACTAGCTTTTCCACAAAGTATTCAATCAATTTCAGAAATTACATCAATCATTCAACATCTTCATCAGTCTGTATTAGCAGGTTAGCGCTAACTGCTTCTGCATTCACAGTATTCTACTTTTAGAATTGTTTTTTTCCTGAAGGGCAGTTTAGTATCCAGGCCCCAGCATGAACATTAAACTTCAAACAGAAGCATTTAAGTCTCACCTTTCAAAGTCCTTAGTTTGGGACTGAAACTATGATCCAAATAAAACAGAGCTGGCTGTGCAGCTAACGCACAAGCATTTACTAAGTGTTTGACTGAGCTACCAATAGCCACTATAGTAAAATACAATGTTCCAATGCATATGTATAAAGAACAGAAGCATTCTATACCTGTGAAGAAGGAAGAGGGCCAATTCCAGGTCTGTTTTCATACTTTTTAACTCCCTTAGGTCTACCCATTGGTTCAAACCAATGCAGGCATTTACCAGTGTTTTAGCCCCTGCTCTATCCCTCTCCCATTTATCTTTCTTTGTCTTTGTGCCAGTCCAGCTCCAGTTCCAGTGTCCATCATTACAAAAAAATAAATCCAACAAATCCCTTTCTTTAGGGAAAAGGAGTTTTTCTTTGCCGAGAAGGAGGGTCTAAGGACAGGGGATGCTCAGAACATTAATGCATTTCTTTTGATTTTTAAATTTTTCTGACTGTTTGTTTACATCCTGTAAAGCCCTGTGAGATAACCTTGTTGTGATATAGGGCTCTACAAATAAAACTGAATTGAATATATATATATGACTTTTTCAAGATCACGCAGAAAGTCTGTAAAGCACATTTAAGAGATTATGGAGAGATCCCTGATTAGAAGGTATAGAATAGAAATATGAAGCTATAATGATTTCAGGGATTTGGCATACTCAATTAGAAAAATAAGTTAAATTCAGGTGGTGAAAGGGAGGTTTCAGCTGTTTGTGGGTCAATTTGACTGCTGTTGCAGTAATTTGGCTGAATTAATCAAATTAATAATTTATTACCTTATAAATTTAATAGCAAAATGCCAGCACTTTACTATTAAGTTTAGGATGTGAAAATAGAGTTTCCACATCATGATCTCATTGGGGGCACCACCCAGTTTAAATCTGGAAACTTTGATATCAATCATGTATTAATATTTAGTCTTTTTAATCTGAAGGAGCAACAACTTAGTTTTACAGTGAGTCCGTTTACTGTGAACAGTGACATCAGCATCAAACTTCTTCCACACAAAACACTCTTACCACTTCCTTACAAAAAAAGGAAACATCTATTGAACTAGGATACAAAGAAGAATAAACAGGGACTAAAAGACAAACATAGAACAAAGTATATATGATCAAGGCACTTATGGAACACAAAACAAACAGACACAACAATCAGAAGTTATAGCATGAGTTTGGCGACTGAGGAATAGCGTTTAAAGGAATTTGAGGCAGAGTATTAACTTATTCAATAACTAAATGCATCAGTTCTGTATACCCAAACCCAGAGTTAAGGACTCAGAATTGCTGCATGGATCTGATGGTGACACGGGCTCTGTCTAAAGCTGAAGTCTGGCACATGTGGAGTTGGTAGGATGGAGCGTCGTCTGTTGTCCTGGAGATGGCAGGGGAGTGGAGGATCAGCTGATGGAGAGGCCGTAGCTGGGCAACGGAAGAGCCTGGATCTGGCGTCTTGTACCCTCTTGGCACTGCTGCAGGCAACGGGACCGGTGGAGACAGCAGAAAGAAAGCGGCATCTGTCCCTTTTTGGATCTGACTTTGTATAAAAGTCAGCTTATTTTTCCAGAGTTCTTTGATCCTGGCTCTATGTGGTTTGTTGCAGAAATGTGAACCAGTAGAATATAGAGGGTTTGAAATTTTTGTATAATGTATAGAATACTCGAGTAAGAATCATTTGCTCATATTAAGGTGTGATATTTCTTTTATGTATAACAATTGTTTATGAATCCTCCACTGTCTCTTTGCAATTTTTGTAAAGCACTTTGAATTGCCCTGTGTATGAATTGTGCTATACAAATAAACTTTGCCTTGCCTTGCCATGAATTTCCATTGCTTTGTTTAATTAAGAATTACTGTTTATATGTAATGAAGTAATTTTGCTTACACATGGCATACGTATAGGTCATATTATCATTGTTATAATGATGATGTAATGTACACAATTGGGACCCAAATGCTGGACCACAGAACCGTTGGAGTTAGAATAGTCTTTATTTAAACAAATGCAGCAACCACAGTTCAAAGTCCAAACTACCGTCTCCAACAGAGAATCCTCAAAGCTGTATGGCAACTGCTCCTCGCGGGGAAAACCCTGGGGAATCCTCCAGGGACTGGAATGGACCTCCATGGGTTAGGGTTTGGGACAGCCGACAAAGGATAGGCAACAGGTAAGGGGGGACAGGTGAGAGATCCAAAACCAGGGAAGCAAGTAGAAATCAGAGGACCTAAGGCCGAAGACGTGTTCATGGACGGAAAGCAGGTCAGTTACCAGGAGGCAGACAGAGAGAGAGACATGGTTGGGGATGAAGGCAGATAAGTTTCCAGGAGGCGGACATAGTGACCGAACAGGCGGAGGATCAGACAACAGGCAGGCAGAGCAGGTCATGGAGGTTTGCATGCAGGTCATGCCTGTTTCTCCAAACGGAGAAACAAGCAGGAACAAACGCTGGATAGTCTCGCATGAAGGAGAAGAAAAATCTGGCAACAAACATAGAGCAGAGAGATGAATATATACACCCCACCTGATGAGCCACAGCTGTGCTCACAGGTGAGTAGTGTTAACTGATGAGGAGATAGGACTGAGTTTAAAAGGCCAGAGGGAGAAAAAAAGAGCAGTAGAACAGAGAGATATGACATATGATATATATAAAAAGGGGGAGTAACCAAAAACAACATTTCATGTACATATTGACATAAAATAATATTTTAATTCTCCCTTTTGACATGATTTTATTAACACATAGATGAGGTCTTTAGTTTAATCTTTTTAGTAATTAGTAGTTAATGTTAAGTTAAGATTCCTTTGTTTCACAAGATTCCTTTGTTTTATTAGTTTCCTTTGGTTAACTACTGAGTGGTAAAGTTTTAAGGGTAGTATGGGTCACATCTTGGTCAACACAACAAACTGACAGATTTATGAACACAGGACTTAGGTTTTACTTTAGGCACATTTTTAATTACAAATGCCCACAAAGGATTTTAAACCACAGGAGATAAGATGTAAAAACACTGTCAGTACAGGGATAAACATCTGTTTGACTTAGAATCATATGAGCCCATGGTTGATCAACCAACCCACCTAGCCCACAAGGGGTCACCCCGTTGATTGGGGATCAGTTTACAAGGATATAAAACTGTGTTAGAATGTCAGGGTCCATCCATTCTCCCTGTGGGGGTGAGTGTGTCCTCAGCTGAGTTATGTTTTTTTTGTTTGTTTGTTTGTGGTCAGATCAAGTTAAAAATAAAAAATGTATAAAAATGAGACTGAAAAGAATCTGGACTCAGTCTTGGAACTTCCAACAAAAGTACACGCTAACAATATAGACAACAACAAACAAGTAAAATGGCATCTACAAACAATATGTGCACTGCAGTCTTCAACACATTTGTATCCAACTCACTAACAAATTAAGACGTAACCAACACACAATGCCAGGATCAACACAAAGTTGTATGTGCCGGAATAAGCATTAGTGTGAAACACACCAGTGGAACCAAGGTTTAGTGGCAGCAAAATTAAGGAAATGAAGCTTTAATTCAGTAAAATTGTAATCGAATAATTTTTTTGTTATCAATTTATGTCAACCGATTAATCATTTCAACAATAATGCCTATACCTAATGATGAAACAAACTAGCTTGATTGATGCCTAATACACCATGGTCTGCTTCAGGTGTTGGCAAACCAGAGACCCCTGATGTTGTTAGTATGTTAGTTTATGACTGGAAAAAAGCTCAAAATAAAACATATTACTAATGCTTTGTGACTATAACATATTAGCACTATTAGCCATGTGTGTAACAGAAGCATTCACTAAATGTTTGACTGAACCAGCAGCAGACACTATAGTAAAATACAATGTTACAATGCACATGTATAAAGAAAAGAAGCAGTACATACCTGTCTAGAAGGAAGAGGGCCAACTTTGGATCTGTTTTCATTCCTTTTAACTCCCTTAGTTCTCTCCATCAGTTGAAAGCAATGCCGAGGTTTACCTGTGTTTTAGCCCCTGCTCTATCACTCTCCCATTCAACTTTCTTCTGCTCTTCAATCCTTTTTCTTTTTACCAGTCCAGCTCTAGTTCCAGTGTCTGCCATTACAACAAAATAAATCCAAGGAACCCTTTTTTCAGAAAAAAAAGACAGATCTTACTTCTTACTTGGTCAGCTAACTTCTCACTACTAAACTTTGCTAATAGGTATGGTGTTGTCATAGAGGCGTAACTCTGCCATAAATCAGTCCTGTCCTGTCCAACCGACCAGTGAAGCTGAGAAATAGAATTTGGAAATAACCTATTTTGGTGCTGATAATCTCATTTTAAATTGTGGACTATGATCAGACATATACTGTATATAAAAATAAGACTTTTCAAGATCACTTAGAAAGTCATCACTGTCCCTTTAAAATGAAGTCACAATACACAAATAATATAAAATAAACCCACTGTTTTGACATGTGCTCAAATAGAATCAGGTTTACTGTAAGGTGAATGAGTGCACTGTGTTGATTATATAGATACAGTTACATAATGTGCTGTCTTCAGAGCTAATTTACATTTAGTCTGACTGATTAAAAAGGACCTGACCTGCTACAGCTGCCAAAGGGGCAAAACAATATAACAATATATGGTGTACCAGAGAAGAAAAAAAGGGGAGGGGCTTTGAACTTACCATGTGCAACAGAGTTGGGGGGATTAACATGTTTATAGCCTGGTATAGAAAAAAAATAGCTAATTTACTCATTTGTGATGGCAACGTCATGTTTTTATATAACTCCTTTTAAATAATATTATGGTGAATATTCATACACAATTAAGTGTGTAGCCACTTTGAGTCATGGATCACAATCTGAGTTCCTATTTCTTGAATAAATAAATTTTTTCACTGTAGTTATGCTTGTGACGTTACACTAATAAGACAGAGGTTTCTGTCATGAACAACACTACAGCTGAAACAATTAATTGAAAGTGAGTTTGAAAGTGTCCAATGAGTAGAGATTGTAACTTGCATGATTCCAGGTTAATAGTGAGTATAAATAAGAAGGAAGTCTTCCCAAAATTGCTATATGACAGCACAAACGTATATGCAAATTCCTACACAATTATATATATATATATATATATATATAGCTACATACTACTGCAGATTTATGTTGTTGGCACAATTATTAAAAGAATATGTTCAACAATGCATAAAAAACTTGAATGAAGAGAGGACTGGGTGTCTGTAGAAACTGCCTTAATTTTCAGAGTGATTGTGCATTTCAACATTCTTGATCATTCACAATAAAACAAACACTCTGGACAACCAGAGTTGACTATGTGACACACTTGTCCTCCGGCATTTACAAATAGACACTCAACAAATGCATGTGTTTTGATTTGTGCCGAACATAAATCCATATTGCAGCGTAAAGCATTCCATAAGTGCAGGTTGTTTGTATCTAGCAGGCAGGGCTTTGCTCATGGACAGTTATAAATAGCTAATGTACACACACTCTGTTTGCCTGCTGAAATGGATATTCTTTAAACAAACAAATAGGGCTGACCTGCACCATTGATGGATAGACGTACACTAGGCTACAGGGAATGGGCTGTTCTGAAAATAACACCTGCAGCAGCTTAACACTGCTTAACAGACATAAGCTTACACAACAGCTACATTACATAAATAATTCTGTTGACCTCTGGACACACTGACACGGACACACGTGTGCTTTCTCATTACATATTGGTCAATACATTGATTAACTGCAAAGATGCACACAATTTGTGCTTGTAACTGCCAGCGACACATACCCAAAGCCCATATTCAGCTTTCCAACAACCGGTCTGTCAGCTCATGAATACAATGATAATTTGTACCACTAGAGGCTTGGACTATCGAGCAAAGGCTCATTTACCTCTCTGTGTTGACAGAGGGACACCCAATGTGCTAGTGCACATGATGCTCTGGTGTATACTTTTGTGTTTGTGTGTAATCATGCATGTGTGGCAATGAGGATTCACTCATCTCCGCCAAGGTCAGTGAAGGCAGCTGTATTCATTAGCCTTAGCCACTGATTGTGCATTCAAAGCAAATTTAAATTGTGCGACTACAATAAAGATATTACAGTGAACAAAAGGTTACATATGCACTGATATTTCCTAAGCTCATCAGCAGAAACACTGGAAGGAACCCAAAGGGGTGTGTTTTGTACTTACAGCACAATTGTACTCTCTGGAATCCAGTTACAAAGAGACCAAGTTTTGATTGTTGGTGCTTTCTCCATGATTTAAGAGGAAACCAAATAAAATGTACCACCTGAATGTTAAGTTGTATGCCGATAAGACATTGTAAGACTTCACTGGTTACATGTACAGGAAAAAAATTGGCCAATCTTGGAAATAGTGATGCGAAAACTACTTTTGTAGAACATACTGTGCTGCAATGACATAGAGAGGGAAAGAGAAAGAAAGCACTATTATGGACTATGAGGCCCATTGTGGGATGAAGAACACGATGAGAGAGAGAGATGCTATCAGTTTATCAATCGGAAGCCTGATACACGCACACACACATTCAAGCATTAGCAGACACAAACACACACACAAAGAGAGTGTGTGTGAGAGGTTGAACTGAGCTGAACAGTGGATTGCAGGGTCCAGCAGATTAGAGATGAGATGAGAATCAGGACAAGGCGATAAAGAATGGGCCAGTCTTTTCATCAGTCTTGTTCAGAGCTGAACAGGACATAGATAGAGAAATGGGAAAAAGGTCGATGTCTGATTGAATCAGCTGGAGCCACGCCCTCCTCTAATGCAACTGCTTATTTCACTATGCAGCTGGGATTTGTTCATTTTCAGCTATGATGGAATGTGTTGCTACTACTGCGTGTGTGCTAATATGCTAGTAACAACCTTCATGGTGATGAAGCTGCACAAAACACTGACATTTATCAGGCTGCAACTTCCAGCACTGAAAAATGAAGATAATGACAAAAACTGCAGTTCCTTAAATTGTCACTAGAGGTTGGTGTTAAAACTGAAATAATATTCAAATAACAGTCTTTACAGTCTGGGTCAACCCTTCAGCACAATGGAGACATTTTGTGAAATGAACAAATTTTTCATTGATCCACACAATATTTTCAATCATTCTGACACCTCTTATTCCTAGGATTCATTGGTGAAGCACACAAATCCACCAGGACCATGCAGCATTTTCCCATGTCCCACTTTGTCTCACATCTTGAGAAATAAATCACTTCAATTTTCATCCTTATTTTTTTATATTATTTTCAGCAGTGGTAGTAGAGAATGCCAAGTCATGTTAAGTAGACAGAAAATGTACTCGGGTTTTTGATCAGCGATTTTAGTCACATTAAGAACATTAATTTGGTTCTGTTACATCCTGCTTGCAAAATTCATGTATTTATACAGTACACCAAGTTGTCATAATTATTATCAGACACTGTATGCCCACAGTTATAAAGTAGCTGAAATTACTTGGTGGCGTTCAGCATCACTAGGCAAGGCAAATTTATTTGTATAGAACAAGTTATACACAGAGCCAGGGGCGATTCTAGGATCAGAGGTTTAGGGGTGCTGAGCACCCAGTGCTGGCTGGCCAGGCAAGAGAAAAATTTTTTTGGTACATTTTAAATGTAATTGCGGACCATCATTCCCACATTTGTGAAACAAAAGCATAACATTTTTTGGGTAGGGGAAACTCTGTGGCTAAACCATCAAATCTGATAAATGTTATTTAAATGCTGAGCCACACTAAATGAGGAATAAATTGGAATCATAAAACAAATATACCCTAACCCTAATTTCTGAAGGAAGACAATCCTCCATTTTGATACTGCAGCTCCTTAACATACATTTATACATGAAAAGGAATATTAGCCTCAAAGCTACCAGGTCTACTTCAAAATACTGTCTGTACATGACAATACATTCACTTTACATGTTCTATCTATTGGAAAATGTATAAATCTGTTGTATAAATGTACATAAATCAATATATATGTGGAATAACACCTTATCATATA
>JAPTYQ010133356.1:3595-59493 GCA_029814465.1 Ostorhinchus cyanosoma | reverse complement strand
TGTGTGTGTGTGTGCATGATAATATATTATATATTTATTTAGACAGCTGTAGCCTTTTTTTATAGTTCAGTAAACAGACTTTTTTGTGATATTTTTTTTACTCATTTAGCACATCATTTATCACTTTCTATTCATGTAAAGTTACAGCAAGCAGAAACAACTGTTGTTAGCTCAACAAGGAATTATGTTTTTACTGTACTTTGTTTTTCTTTCTTTTTGTATTTATCTGTTATCAGTCTTAGAGGTGATAAGCTGTGTATTTATACTGTTGTTTTGATAAAACTAGTGTCAAAATGTAGTGCTACAAAAAGTCAGAATGTAAAAATACTGTACACTACAGGTATATCTCATGGTTTTGTGCAAAGGATTTTTCAGATTTGTCTTTGAGAAGGTGAAATGAAATGATGAGACCATTAGCATAATTAGGATCAATAGGTGCAAGAGCTCACAGTTGGAGTTTGTTTGCATATTTACAGCAAACATCACAGAAAATGGGTTTGAATCCAGGACCAGTGTGATTGTTGGGGATCGTATGGGGGAATTTGACTGCCTTAGTAGTGGTTTGGGTTCTCTGGGTGCCTTCTGTTTATTAGTTACTCTATTGAGTAGTTGTAAGAGTTGTTGTTTTTTGTTTCCTAAAACGGGCAAATTCTCTGGAGTTTGCATGTTCTCCCCATGCAGAGGCTTAAGTGGGATGAGATGAAAAAAAAAATCTATTAAAAGAAACAAATATGTTCACTTTGGCTTTCTTTAGTTGAGATACTGAATCTGTCAAATCGACATCATGCTTTTTCAATGCAAATATCTGAGCTCAGTGAGTGGGTGTGTTAACACTGGACTCTATTGTATATGTATGTGCAATTTCAATACCAAAAGGCAACTCTCTGAAACACAAACATATCTGACGACTTGAGAACATGTTCAATCCCACACAAAAGTGTCATTATAGAAACATATCATTGACAGTTATGTAACAGCGCATATTCCTGCAACACCCAACATGCAAAATTAATTTAGAATTGAATGTATTTGAACCCATAAAGACCCAGTGCTACTTTTGTGGCAGTTCCCAAATTATTCTTTTCCTCATTTCTACTTTTCTTATCTAATTTATCACAATTTTTGAAATCATAGTATCCTCTTTATTTGACTTTTTTTGGTGTAAAATCATGTATTTTTCTATATTTAAATCACAGACCATATAGATGTTCATGAAAACTCAGTGTAAATACAAAGTTAATTATATCCAAACCGAGAAAACTGAAGAAAAAGTAACTTTTTCAGCAAAGACATTGCTAATTGAATGTAAAAACAAGTGATTCCATCTAGGGCTGGGCGATATCTCAATATTTGGAAATATATCAAGGTTTTTTCATTTGCGATCTACTAAGAGACTACATCGTTTATGTCGAGATAAATCATTTGGGGTTTAAATTATACTCCTTGCGCCGCTCTCTCCAAACCCCCCATATTTAACTCCTCTCCTCATCTGCCTCTCACACTTTATTGGACCCCACCACAAGGATTTAAGGAGAAAATAAGGAAGTTTGGTACTAGCAGGTCTTAGCGTCTTAGCTAATTTGCATTCACTACATCTGCTTAACAGGATCTTTGTGTATTTACTCGATATAAAATGAGGCTTTCATGAGGTGTTTCGACATTGCCGTACTTCATATCATAGTTCAAACCCCTTTTCATCCCTTCTGTCACATCACAAAAGCAGTTTGTGATTGTACATTAAGTCACCGGCTCATCCATTGGTTACACGTCTCGGATGTGGAACTAAGAAAACCACATCTCCATAGGTTCACAGCGGAAGTAACGCTTCGTACAGGATTCTGATTAGTTAATGGTACTCGATCGTCCCACTACTCTGCAATCTATTGACAGTATAGATATACAGTACAGTATGAACGCAGAATTTTCCAAAAATGATCATGTTTGTGCAGCCATGTACATTTTGTCATGTTATAAAAGAACATTATTTTCCACATATTCGTTGTGGAACAATTTCATTTCATTTCATTTCTATTTATTTATTTTATGTTTTTTTTTTATGTACATGTTGATATTGTGCTGCTAAGATTAGTGGATCAACAGGTATTAACAGTTTAGATCAGTAGATGGTTTGTGTCACCAGTGGCTTTTTGGGTCTTCATGAGTTAAGGAGGTATGAACCAAATAGTGGTTAGAAAAAAAATCAGCTCAACCATGATTTGGTGACCACATTATACTGTATACACATTAAAAATAAGATGGCCTTACATGGATAAATGGCACCTTTTCATCAGGACACAGGAGGAAGTTATTAGTAGTTGGCTCTAATAAATGTTGGTAATTGATCATTAACATCTTAGACATGAAAACAACAAAGCGTAGTGCCAAATATAGCTGCAGTTAATTTACAGAAACAGGAAATAATCACTGATTCAACACAATAATCCATTTTAAGATATGGGAGGAGAGACTCCACATTGACTGTAATAAAGCGAGGAGAGTAAGACTAAACTGACAGACAGACACAACAGGAGGCTTTTGGCACTGACAGTTCCACAAGTCAGCAAATACTGCCTGAGCACACAAAGTATATAGGCTATAAAGTCAACTCAGCAGGTGCAAGCAAAGTTTCTGTGATTGCTTACAGACTTTCATTGGCCGGCCTCTGCTGCATTCTCACATGTAAATTGCTGTAGCTCATCTCTGAGAGCTGTGTAACTTTTAAAATGAATTTTAGACTGCAGTAATGAGCCTATGTTTGATTTTGTCTTTAAGCTAAATTATAAATTAATGCACAAAAAACTCTTCATTTGCTGCATTCTGTGCAAGGACAGTTATGGGAAGTGCATGAATAATTGACACGCTGTGATGTTTAGTGGCCTCTGCTCGATTAGCGTTCATAAGTGTAACATGCTAAAATATCTGTGTGACCCATGAAGGCACGTTTAAAAGACTGGTCATGGACGAAAAACACATCAAATATGCAGATTATTCCCTGGAGATAAAAATCAGTCAGCAACTGTTTTATTGTGCACTGTGCCAAAGTAGAGGTGGGCATGTATCATGTTTGAAATTAGCATTTAAGGAAGTGTCACACACAGCTGAGCATTGATTCCCAAATTTACATGTTAACATAATTAAGAAATATATGTAAATTGGCGTTTGGCAGGTCTACAGTGCTCTGTAGCTTGGAAGAGTCAGCATCCTCGTGTAACAGATAAGGAGATGCATTGAAAGGATTACCAAACAGACGCCCTAGGGGAAAGATACGGTGTTCACAGCGGTCTGCCAATGGCTGTAAATAGTCTTGCTCTGCCAAAAAGTCATAGTTGTCTCCTGTTCCACAGACAAATGGCTTCAACAGCTGAACGCCTCATGCAACATTTATTCCCCATATCCCCCCTCCTTACTCTGACCCCCGTATCTAATAGCTCACAAGCTTCAACCATATATTTTCCATTTAAGCTTTCAGGAGTCTCAGTTCTTATGTATTTTGCCCAACAGACTGATCTGCTGATTACCCTATGGGCAGCAC
Source organism: Ostorhinchus cyanosoma (assembly GCA_029814465.1). NCBI lineage: Eukaryota > Metazoa > Chordata > Actinopteri > Kurtiformes > Apogonidae > Ostorhinchus > Ostorhinchus cyanosoma. The sequence continues at coordinate 55,961 of JAPTYQ010133356.1, read as the reverse complement.
TAGTAAACACCATGTGTTCATTAACACTTTTATTGCAGATGACAACATAAGCTCAAACAAGATCTACTTAGCACTTTCCAGAGCTTTTAACCGCATATATTGGCCTTTATTCCAACTGTTATCTCCAAATGTTACGACCAAATTTCCCAGCTCATGTCTCCTGACGACAACTGAGCTATTTCCATGGCAACTAAACTAATTCTGCTGATGAAAACTGAGTTGTGTTGGAGGAATTGGGAATAAGCCAATAAACTGACAGACAGATAAGATTATAATGTGGAACTGCTAATTTTGTGGTCAAGAATGAGACAAGTATAGTGTGGTAAAGAGCAATTATCCACTTAAATTCATTATTTTCCTTTTGTTAATATATTTTGTCATTATTTTAATGTGCTACTCTAGTATTGGTGGTATGTAATCCTCTACAATTACTGATGTGTGCAACTATGAGAGTTATTTAAATCAAGGTAAAATACACGGTTTCCCATAAAGTTTGAATTATTTTACTTTCCAATACTTTTTTTTATTCCTATTTATACACATCTGTAATCATCTTTGACCAGGTTCAGTGATTACATAGTCCCAGTTACTTTATCGATAAAGACTACAGTAAATCACATTGTTCCAATCATATCATGACAAGTGGTAAAACATATTTTATTCCATTTATGGGTAACAATATATCACAAGTGTCAATTGTCACATGAGCAGAATTAACATAAGAATATAAAATGAAAATATAAAATGTCAACCTGTATGGCACTAATAGAGCATGTACAATGTACAAATATACTCCCTTCATGCAGTGTATTCAGCAACATCTTGAAAATTGATTCTTATTCTATAAATACATATTGTCTGTTCTGTGGATACGCTGTGAGAGTCTCAGTTCGCATAGGTTTAAATCCCATCACTCTACTCCTTCTTTGTCTTTCACTGTATCCCTCGCTAAAATAAATGAAGTCACAGAGGAGGGCTCGACTGCCCATTCTTCTTAATGTTATTTCCCTTGGATCCCTCATCCTTGTATCACTGTCTGCAAAAGCAGATGATTTCAGTCAATTTCAAAGTAAATGCACAGTGTCTTTTATGGGCGTCTGGGGTGTTGGTGATTGCAGCGTTAAATGGCTGTTAAACCAGCCATTGTACCAGTGCCGTCTGGAGATCACCAGATAGACAGGTGCCCACAGTACACCCTGAACATCCGCAGCCTCTTGCTTATCTGTCTCTTAATTAGGCAAGCAAATGCATTCTGGGTTTTCTAGGGGCGCTATTCAGAGTGGGGGAATTAGTTGTCAATGCCGCACTCTGGAAACTCAGGAAACAATGCATATCAATGAAACCCACTTGGTCTGATTATCAATAAAGATGCCATGATATGGTTCCCATTGGCCATTCTCTCGGATACTCTGTCTTACTTACAGCCAGTGACAAGGGAGTAAAGATTTCTAATGTGTGACACCTCAAGCTGGGAGCTGGTGATAAACAGAGGAGGGTAGAAAAGCCAACTGTTGCAGGAAGTGCGGGGAACATTATTTGTCATGCATAATAATGTAAGCTCTCTGGTATCTGGGTCACTGTTTGTTGATAGCACTGTGTGGAAATCCAGAAGATTCCTGAAAGTGAAGTACTGAATCATTGTTTGCTTGTGTGTGCATGTGTGTGCGCGCTTTTTTTTTTTTTTCCATGTTGATTAGCTTTAGCTAAGTCTCCAAAGTCGCAATCGTTATAATTATTATTATCATTTGGGCATAAATCCAGTGTAACCCATGCTTTCAGCTTTTGTCAGTACTACCAGTTCGGCGTATGTGATGAAGTGGTGGTGTTATGCACGGCTGACAGACATTTCATCAATAGAAATAAGCAAATTGTTCAATATAGCATTAAAAGCAAACTATAATGAAAGCGCATGATGAAGACACAATGTTGCATGTACAAACCCAAGTGTTCTCCATCCTTGGCTCACAGTACCATAACATGCAAACAGATGTCATTTAATAAGTGTGTTTTTCAGCTACACTGTTGTTATTATTGATGTGTGAAACATAAGTGACACATAGCTGTGACATTTGTAATCTTCACTGGAAAATATCAGCAAGACTCTAAGTCACACCTAAGACCTCTAGCTGAGGTAGTCTATATGACAACAACAAGGTTTTCAATTGTTGCAGTGACACTTTATTGATTTGTCTCTTGCTGCATGTTCTACATTATTTACTTCTGTGCCTCGGTAGGTAATTGTTAAATTCTGGTTAACCTTTTTCCCACTGCTCTTTATTAAAAATAGATCATTAAATGAGCAATAATTATCTATATCGACTGAACTGAAACACTTTATCGTGAGGCGTTTTTCAGCTATATCACCATCTCTTTTACTGATTGTTCCAAAACCCATTACTCATCCACTAAAGGCAGAGAGCCCTTCAGATGGCCTGCTCTGCACTGTGCCACTCTTCTCTGGAAATTCATCCAGATGAAGCTTTGTGTTTATCTCCACTTCTTTGCTGAGTCACTAGGGAACATGAAGTAATCACGCAGTGCGCCTTCCATATGCGTTGCTGTAAGCTTAAGGAACCATTCCCACTGGGGCATGAAATCCTGCTGCGAAATCCCCGCAGACCCTTCATCCCTTGAAGAGGCACTTTGAGTGTATTTGGTCAGGGTCATCTGAAAACTGAGGGCAAAACATAACAGTTTCTTCCTAAAAGCCATCTGGCAGATGCACAACATTCTGTAGCAGGCCTCAGTAATATTTCATGTTACCTGGACAGCAACATTGTGGCTTGACTTTGGCTCAGAATAGATCAAAATCACTAGACTCATATGTGTCTGTCTTTTCACACAGTTGGTACTAGTGAAGTGACATTCAACTCTCAAGGTACCGCCAGGTAACATTTAAATAATTCTGACAGACATTGGTAATGATGGCTATCATGAAATATCTATTATCCCTCAGTTCCTCACTGAGGTTTTTGCTGTTAATGAAGCCATGTGGGAATATGTCAGGAGGGCATCATAGGTGGATTACTGCAATAATTGTAATGTGAGTTTTAGATTGTAATGAGACAGCATTGGTGTGCTCATAGTAACATACTTACAGCATTGATTTTTCAGGAGTTTTTAGGGATATACTTATATGCCATATATATATTTTATCAAGCCTTTAATCTTTAGATGTTGTTTGTGTGTTCAGGAAAAGTATGTAGAGGAATTACAAGTGAGAACCACAAGACTAGAACGGAAATTTGTTCTTGTGCTTTTTTTTATTTCCTGTCCTCAACATTATTTCCTGCTCTGGCATCACTGCTGTTGTTCCTTCACTATCGTCAGCCTTTTTGCTGAAAGGAGACTTTGTGGTGATGGCATCCATCTGAGGGGGGAAAAAGATAATAATAATAATAATAGACGAACAATGAAATGATGTGCACATCATACATTTTTCATGTTAGAAAGGTGCAAAATGTTAATTAGAAGGATTTGATAAAAAATAGTTATCATGATCTTTGGTGAAATCTCTGAGATATGTCTTAGATATGTTTGAGATGTAATAGCTGTAGGGGAAAATATACATCACTTTGTGAAAGCAATAACAGGTATGCAGAAGTAGGAAGAGAGCAAGATATCTGCAGCCCAAAGGTTGGCACTAGAAATATAAAAACATATGACTGAAAATAATGGGTGAAATTTTCGCTTGTCAAATTAAAAAGTCAGATTCAGCTCCAGGTGCACTAGTGGTGTAAAGAGGCTGAAGAGATGAACAAATAATCCCATGATCTGTTCTGTTGAATAGTGATTTGCATGTATAGTACGGACACATTTTTTTCTCCAAAACACAGGGGTGTAAGGGGTTTTGTTCTTCTCAATACCTCTGCTGAAGATGTAAAACCAAGTAGCAGGTTAATAAATCCACAGCCTGAGGAATTTCTTAAGAGGTCATCCCCTGGAGAAGTGAGCAAAAAAAAAAACCCTGACACACTAAAGCACAGGCCCCAGTTCAATTCTATCTGCAGCGCAGGTGGTTCAGTTAAAACAGTGGGTCAACATTCTTGCTCAGCTCTGACACCTGACTCACTGGTGCAAGTAAAGAGGACACAGCATTCTTTCTGGAGGCCAAGCTAGAAATGCAGTAACTGACATGTATCCTCATGGCACCCCAGAGATCATGCACACTGTTAAAATGTGTGAGGAAACCACAGATCCTGTAAAAAGACACACATACTGACTTTTTTCCTTCACTGCATTCTATAAGTCACAGAACCACAGCTCTTGCTAAAATCTACCAACATACTCCAATTTTTACCTTCACCAAGGAACAGCGGAGGTATTGTTTTCACCAGGGTTAATCTGTTAGCAAGATAACTCAAAAAGTTATGAACAGATTTGGATGAAATTTTCAAGAAGTGTTGATACTGGCACAAGGAACAGAACGTAAAACTTTGGTGGCGATGGGGCGGGGGGGTCAAGGTAGGTCAAGGGCAGTGTGGACCACTGCTCGCGGAAGTGAAAGTGAAACTTAACACTCATTTATCTTTTCCCTACCTCCTGAAGCTTTGCAAGCTTTCATTTAAGGGGCGTGGTCGTGCCACAACAAAACCTCACCAGCAGAAATGCTGCGTTGTTTCCAGTGACTCACTCCATAGGTTTGCAATGTCCAGGAATGTATTTTAGAAGTAAATTAATCATGGACTGATCTGCCTTGGCGGAGGTCTGCGATCTCCAAGCACTTTTCTTGTTTCCCAATAAAACCTATTCCTTCACACAGGCGTGTTTTATGTAATAATGATCCCTAAGTGCCTTACTTTTGGAGCGAGTGCTTCCACCGATCAAATGTGAATGAAAACACAACTTTCTCCTCCAGCTTTCAGTCCCTGTGCAATAGAACAAACAGATTGCACAGAGACATCACATCCACCTTTGGGGAATGTCTTGGCAGGTAACAATGTCATTTTGACTTATCTGCTCCATAAAGTGTGAGAACAAACGCAACACTGCTAATAAACACCAGTTTGTCCAGTGGAATCCAGGGTTGTGATTTAATTAAATGGAATGTTACAGGTAAAGCTCGGCCCCTGATGTCCTCATACTAAGCGATATTACTCTTCTGGCTCGGTGCCTAGGCAACCCTGTCATGTTCAGAAGAGGCTGGGAACCCTGCCACAATGGCCAATCCTCATTTAATAAGAGGTGGGATATATGATCTGTAACAAGCCTTCTAATCCTCTGAAAATCAGTTTTATTGTGAGCGTTGGGAGAGACAATTAACACTCTTAACATGCAGATTTCGATGCCCAGCCTAATTTCCTGTCGGGCAGTCAATGGGACCACTTTTGTTTCCAGACACTGTGGCTACATTCCCACGAGCACAAAAGCCTCTGGAAGTCATTTTAGTCCGACTTGGTTTCACAGTCAGTCATCATGGCCTCATTTATAGCCTTTCTCAGTCACACATAATCTCATAACTATGCTTTGTCTTAGTAAAATAGCATAAAGACTGTAAAGTCCAAAGTTTATTCGTCAAGGAATAACCGTTAGGTTCCATTTAGTGCTGGATATGTGTCGTTTAGGAATCCTAACTTTACTTTGAGAAGAAATTAAGTACTTTGAGAAAAGGGAATTTCTTGAACGTTCTCAGGATCAGTCACATGTGAGGATGGTTGCTGTTGACAACAAGATATGATTAAATTCGCCAATTTCTTTCTTTTACAGAAATGCAACTGTCAGAATAAATTCTGTTGAGGTGATCAGTTCAACGAGCTGTATGTCATCCAAACAAATTATGCTTTCATCACTTTCACTGTAGTAGCTGGGTTAAGTTCTATCTGCCAATCACTGTCCAATACCGTTAGCACATTCAGTTCATCTCACTGTTTAATTTTCATTAAAGTGTTGAAGCTTTATTTTTTAATTTCCCACATACAAAGAGAAAGTGTTCATTGGTGTACTCTGCAATATCTCTGTCAAGACATAGTGAAGATTAAAAACAAAAAAAACTAGAAGGAAACATTGCAATGCATGTCAACAGTATTTTTGGTACTTGTTTATTGAGTTGAAACACAATGTCACAATGTCAAACAGGCAGGTACACTATAAATAAAGGACAGTACACATGACCGAGACAGGTGATTGACACTATAAAGAAATGCACACAATTGTGATTAGCATTGATGACAAGAAAAACAACTGATGTTCTTTGAAAGACTGTTATTCTGAAAGAAGCCTGGTATGCAAAGGACGCACAAAGATTATAATGATCGTGTTTTGGAGACTTTGTTGTTTTAGTTATGCACATAAACAAACCAGTCTCAAAAGTCTTGAGTGATTTGCATTCTGCAGAGCCACGAGGTGAAAATAAAAACACAGTGATTGGCTGTGTGAGGAAAACAATCATGGAGTGACAAAGCATTTGTATTCTTTCAACATAAAAAAGACACTTTGTTGTGCAAGCCGATGAAGCTTTACGTTAGTGGAGGCCAGTTCTTTGATGATCCCTGGAAGATGATGGTGACGACTGTCTGATTGCAATTTGGAGATGTTAAGAGACAAGGCTGAAGGACACCCTTTGACTCTGAGTTGAGGATATAATTTCTTATTAGCATACTCAGTTTGTGCCTCATGTTTTCAATCTTCACTGAGCCACAGTAAGGACAGAAACCATATATTAATCTAATGCGACCTCTTCTGTATCATCTGTACAAAAAAACTGAAAAAATACAATTTTGATTTACAGCAATAATGGTTCAAGATACAACAAAGAATGAATTACAATTTTGAGTACTGTATTGCACTCAAGTGTGTTTCATTATATCTGAGTACATGCGACAGTAACCACTGAATCTAATTCCATTATACTTTCATTTTCCATTTTCCATAAAAACCCAGAAGCTGATTTGTATCAGATTTGCTAATTTCCTGCACCTGCCACTTAGGAATTAACAGCAAAAACTGCAAAGCCAAAAATCTGTAATTTCCCTGCAAACCTTTAAGCTGCACATATTTCCAACTGAGAAGTAAAGCAACTTTCGTAAATTACCTGTATAAATGCCATGTTTTGTGGAGGAGGGATGTGTCAGTTATAGGATATTTGGTTTTATTTAATGTAACAGCAGTGTTTAAACACATTATTCAGTCTTCTGTGTCTAAAGACTTTGTTAGTGACACACTGAAGACGCCTTAAGCACTAGATATGATCATAGTGGTACTATGGTGTTGCTGTGTAGCTCTTTAATTGCATTATAGGAGAAGTCTAGCCGGTCCATGGTTTTTAAAAGTATGGGTAGAAAGGTACAAATCTGGCTGGAAATGACTGTTTTTGCTTTAAGGGTAACTCTCATAATAGTGAGCCACAGATGTGATCATGCAATTAAACGTCTTTTTGCCACGGGCTTGTTTGACACAACAGTTTGCATGAAGCATGAAATCTTAAAGTTTATGTCAGCAACTTTACAACAGGCTGTCTTGACCCAAACCAGTGGTGCAGTCTTTTGTTTACACTGTACAGTTCAATTACAAACAACATTACTTTCTAGATTCTATAAAAATAACAATTCATCTCCCATTAAATGGGATGATGTTTAAGTGTATGCTGTCTAGCTCGCACAGCCATTACCTCTTTCCATTTGTTCTGTATGAGCTCATTATAGTTCTTTGTTTGAGACTGCTTGGATGGTTTGTAAACTGTGCCCACAGGAATGGCTAATAAAAGGCAGTTGCTCACATTGGTTTTCACAACCTCCAAAATGCATCACTGGTATGATGATTTTTTTTTTTTTTCTTTTCAATTTTTTTTTTATAGGCGAGCGATGTTGTGATACGCCAACTGGCTCATACAACAAAGTGATGACAGACTGAGCACTTATACAAGCAGCAGCTTCTACACTGTGGTTAGGATAAAAAGGTCAAGGGTGGAATCCCCTGTGGCGGTCAGACATTTTAAGGACACTTTGAAGGCTTTTATATTCAGTGAATTTATGAGCACTTTCATGGAGGAGCCATCAGTGGCATTGTCAGTACAGTATCTGATTACTCCTTTTTGTGATAATGGATGGTCATCATTTTAAAGACTCATGCATGAATCATTTGAATCTGTATAATAAAGTTGAGCCCTCCATTTGCAGTTGAGCAGCAGGGAAGGAAAATAATAACCCTTGTCTCTGTGGTTCATCCTGGCCATTATTACTGGACTTGTGGACCAGTTTAGTTTTTAAATCGCCTATATGATATGACCAGACATGTCATTACTGAATACATAGTAACAGATTGTATCAACACTGTATGTTTTAAGTAACATAAACTATATATTTCTGCTAGTTTTGCTTGTGTAATCACAGATAAACTGCATTGAACTGAATCACTTGTGTTATTGATTGATGTTACAGTTCCACTGGTTTGCTTTATTAGCACAGTTATGTAGGTTTGGACCGATGCAGGCCAAGACTCCATTTGTATTCTGCACAACCATGAAGGTGTTAATGATTTTAAACCATGTTTGTCTTTTAATGCCCGAGCGCTCTGTACATGTAACACATAGACATCACACACTATTGCTGTATTCATCTTGCCTGTTGATACAGATCAATTGTACCCCTTAGTGTTGTGATATCATTAGGATGGCAGTGCCTTTGTCTGAATGCTTCTGGTGGATACAGACTGAGGTTTAGACTACAGGCTCAAGACAGCGTGCTCTATAATCTCTTTAGCTGCTTTAAAGCCTTTGACACACACGATACTGGGCCAAGAATTAAAAAAAAAAAAAAGCAATGGTACATGAGGTGCAGCTCAGAAGTATTTGGCATAGCATTGCATTATGTGATACAAACAGTACATCAATAAGAATAAAAATAGAAAAGATAGCTTTTCCACCTACCCTTTCCTGATTTTGACTTTTTTTTATAGCTGTGGAGAGGAATTAAACAGTAGAGTGCTATTATTTAAAAGCTGAGAGTTGAATGGAATGATTTGCGTATGGAGGCTGGAGTACCAATCAATAGAAAGCTGTTATGACACATTAAGCAAAGATAATTGGAAACTGTCTGAGGACGAGAAATGGATGGATATGCAAAAAAAAAAAAAAATGCACTGTACATTTAGACAAAGACTAAAATTCATGCTGGCATTCTGACAGCCATTAAAAGCAACAATGAAAAAAATGCTGGATGTAAAGTAATTGTTGCTTTGAACTATGGAATAAATAGATGAAACACTGCATGACGAAATTAGACGATGTAAAAATAATCATCCGACTGTAATGATGCCAGAATTGTGCAAAAACATGCATGTGTTACGAGAACCTCTGTTACCCTTCTGAGCAAATGACGGAATTACAGGCGTTTACTTCACAAAGCATACCCAGTGTTTGTCCTACACTGACCAAAAGGAAGATACTTTAAGTGTATGTACCTCGCTTCAGTAAAACCTGAGATTCCTCCAGAGTGAGAGACGCTCCTTGTTTCTCTCTAGATTTCAAAGCCACTGCAGCTGCTGCTATTAGATGACCTGCCAAAACATTTTTTTTCCCCGATGATTGCTGCTTACTTATTCATGGTAATTCAATTGGCTTCAGATGTCAACCTGTAGATACTGATGTTACAGGTGCTCAGATGCACCTGGCAGAAAAAAAAGAAGAAATGAAAAAAGGAGACTTGCAGGTGTGCCTCAAGGTTTGATTCATAGAAACACAGTTTTAGTTCATTCCTATAGAGTACACTCTTTTTATATGTAAGAGAAGTAGCTGATGTGCTTCTAATTCCATAGAAGATGTAACTTCATCCACTTAGAACAAATCAATTAGAATGTTAAATATGTAATGGCGCCATCAGTTCATCCTGTGCCACTTTGCATACAAAGTCTCTCTTCACAGTAATGATCTGTATCTGACAGCATAACCATTAACCAAATGAACTCGCAGCACTAAATTCCTCAGTTATACTGCTCCATATGCACACAGTTAGACTGAAAGATGTGAAAATAATCATGTTTTTGCTACTGGAATGGATGTTACCCGTAGCCTTAAAATCCAGTGCGGAAGCAGTGGGGGGTGTCCCATGATGACTTCTTTCTTCTTTTCTTCTTTTTTATTTATTTTTTTAATTTTAATGAGAAATGAACACCATCAGAAATACTGCAAGAGACTGGGTATACACTGCAATATCCAATATAAGACTTAAACACATGCAAGATACAATGTGTGCATTTATTATCTATATTTATTCATTTTGTAAGTAAACGGTTTTGCACATTTGGATTCAGATTCAGAATCTTTTTTTATGACACATATACGTAATAGCGCATTAACCCGCGGTGATCCAGGTTCTAGACATGGTCGTTTTTATTATGTTGTGAATTTGTGAATGTTGTTCCACATTTGTTCAGTAGTCACCTCTAAAGCATTCTTGCCATAGTAACATGATTGTAAGGCTATTGTATTCCAAAATTACTAATATCTCCCAAAACATTGGTCCTATCAACTTACTGTTTTTACTACTGTCGTCCTTGACCAAAAATCCATAAGTATGTCAAACTGTAGCAGTCAGCTCTGTCTGGATTTTGTGTGAATCCCCAGACATACACACATGCACACAGAGGCTGCTTGGTTTTTATATACTTGGCAACATTAAAAACGCACGGGTCAGAATAATATGTAATTTTTGGAGATATATTAAATGAATTAGTTTGGGGTTACCTTCATATTAAAGAGGGAAGCATTGATCATTAGAGAATGAGTTGTGGACAAATTGTAATCAACTTAACACATTTATTCAGTCACTGAGTACAAGTACTCAGAAGTGTCATCATTCAATATGGGGTGTGTCCACCTCCGGCTTCCAAACAAGCAGTGCAGTGACGACGCATGGAGCTAAGTCTCATGATCCTTTCCTGAGGGTTCCGATCACTCAGACGACTGATTGTACTTTGATGACAGCGCAGATGGCGAGCGACTTCACCACAGCTTAGACCTGCGTGTAACATGCCAATGGCACATTCTCTCTGTTGTATCATAAGTCGTGGCATTTTGAGGTGGCAGAAACATTTCAGCGTTTTCTTTGCTGCCTTTATATTGGGTACTGACCACACCTGACGTTACCAATCAAACATGACTCTGTACAAGAGATTCAACTCAACGTCTTACTTTAAGGGATTAGTCCAAATGCCGACGTCATGCATGAAAAAAAAAAAAAAAACAGCTGTTAACTGTGTTATCTCATGAGCAGCATATACAAAACAGGCACCTGTGCAAATAATTTTCTGGAGATTACACCACGTTTGGACCGTGAGTTTTTAACGGCGTTAAGTATAGATTTGTATAGAAGTTTGTATATAAATATACATATATCTATAGCTCTACACACACACACACACACACATATATATATAATATATATAAACACTTTACTAAAACACTGTTAGAAGAAGTTGCTGTTCAGTAAAACCTCAGTGTGAGCTTTAGAGGTGAATCTGCTGGTAATATTATCCCTGAGGTAAACAGCCTAGCATGGCCACCGACCGCACTGACAGCACAGAGAGGTCAAGTCCTGCTAAAGTCTTTTGCTTCATCATTGGTTTTTGAGGTATTAGGCTGGAGAAAACAATCCCCACACCAATCAACAAAGTCCTTGTCTACAGAACCATAGTCGTGCCACAGGAGACTGAAGATAGTGGGTCTTAACCACATGCCTGTCCTTGTAATTTCCTTGGCATAATGAGTCATGTAGAAATAATTTGGATAATTAGCATTTTTGTTTTGTTACATGTGAAATCTCATTTGTCAACTACTGTTATTTTCAGTGAAAAGTAAAGTAGATAGCTGCCGCATTAGCCGTGTTCTCTGATTGAAATCAAAATGTATTTCTTGAAATATATCACCTATTTCTACCCCCCCAATTCATAAAGCAGCCAGAGAGACTCATTGCACAGTACTGCAGGCATTTGGTGGACTGACAGCTGGAGAAAAAAAGGGAAACACTGAGTTTTCTCTGTCAACCTGTGAGGTTAAAAGGTGATAAAGAATATGTTAACAGAGTGCCTCCGGGTGTTTGTAGTAGATGTTTAAAAGTGCTATTCTCCAACCTGTTCTTATCACTGCAAGCAAACAAGAAAGGGAAGAAGGTATTTTTTCCAGCCTTACAGAAAATAGATGTTTAAACTGTTTTCTCAAACGCTTTCATTACTGAGGATGTTAAGGCCACTGGGTGGTAGTCATTCAACACCTTGGGGCAGCTACTCTTGGCAACTGAAATGACTAAATCTTTGCTTTTTTTTGGCATCGTAGCTGACATTGTAAAGATGTAGGAGAAAATAAAGTTGTGTGCACAGGATCTCAATATCTTGTGTCTGATATTGTCAGGGCTCGGCCTTTTTCCCAGGATTGATCTCCTTAGGTTCAGGAGAGCAGGATGGTTTTTCAGATGATTCAGCATTGTCAGTGGGCAAGGATGAAGTTTATTTCTTAGCCTCTAACTCAGCTATTTGAGCATTATATTTAAACTTTTGCATTACTTTCAGATAAGTCATGCATCTCAATTTTTAACATGAGAGTCCCGTCAAATGTCAATGCTCGGTCCCTGCAGAAAAGCACTGAAGTATTTATTTCAACATTTCAGTAGAAACGGAAAATGTTGAACAGCTTTTAAAAGCCAATGATATGTAAACATAGCAAGTAAGAAACCTGAATGTGGTGTACAGTCAAATAAAGGGATAAAGGATTTTGAATATGTGTAAAATTATTTATTTTACAACAGCAATACATGTTACCTTGAGTTTGACAGATTCATCCAACATTCTGTATATAATCAATCATTGCACCACCGTCTCCTATTTGTTGTCTCTGATGTTCTGTTAAATTTGGAAACTCATCTGCCCTGAGTCCACACTAAGGTCTTATCCCCTTCCATTTTGTATGCAAAGGCCCTCAACACTCAGCATGTCTAATCCGTCGAGAAAAGGGAGAGCGCAGACTCGTACACTGCAAAGATAAAGAAGACGAAGCGAGCGGCTGCCTGACAAAATAAAAATAGGCCTGTTTTTCAATCTCATCAGCATCTTGAGAGAGCAAAGTTTGCAGAATACAAGCGATGTGGACAGATAGAACACAGGAAAAGAGCCAAAGCTGTTGCCTGTCGTCTTCACCTATATGCACACTGAATGCTGAAGCACGGATCTCAAATCAAATTATGAACAGTACGGAGATTTTGCCAAAGGGGGTTGTGGTAGATGAGTGTGTCAGTGTATATGTGTGTGTGTGTGTGTATCAGTATTTACGTGTGCAGCGAGCTCTGTGTTTCATGGACACAACAATGCCCCTTGGCTAATAGGGGTGCTTGTGATCTTCTTTCTCTTATTCCCTTCATACCTTTTTCTCTCTGTCTGTTTGTCCATCTGTCTGTCTCTCTAACCGTGTATATCCCCAGACTGCCTGCTGGCCCCCGAGTGGCGAGCTTAGCATTGATGGCACAAGCCAACTTTGAAAAAGTGCAAAGCTGCAGACCAAAGCGGCTTAGAGAGGCAGTGCACACAGGGGCCTCAATATGAATCTCTCTCTTTTTTTTTGTACAATCACCCCTGCTTGCCCTGCTCTCATACTCCCAGCAGGCCGTGCTAGAAGATACGGGTGTGTGATCACACCTGACGGAGAGCAGGACAGTGCACAGGTGCCCTCAAGCTCTCTGGGAGTCCAACAAGCTCAGTGTTGATCTCAGCAACATGGCTGACAAGGCTGTGACTGTTTAGAGCCGCATTGCAGGCTGAGGCTCCACTGAAGTTTGAGCAGACATATTGCCCGGACATCGGAAATTCTGCTTGATATTTTGTGACATTAACTTTTGTTGAGGGACGTCTCACTAGACAGAGCTTAATTATACAACGTGCTTTGTATTGAGTTCTTGTGTGAAACAAAATAACTATATCTAACATCAGGATTGCACTGCAAGAACATTGTCATTAATACAAGTGATTATTAACAATAAAAAAAGGATTTGAAATAATTATTTGCAGAATTAGTTGAAGTGCACGTTCCAGGTTGGCTCTCCCTTCTCTTCTGTTGTTTCTCAGTACACCTATCAATATGTGTTTATCTCTTGCTTTAAAAAGTGAGAAGGAGATGTAGGCAAACACTCCTCTACCTTTTGAAATTACTCTCACTGCTTGCGAAGCCAACTTCCGAGCAATGAATTCCCTGAATGATGCATTGGATCTATTTCAAATTTAATACCCCACCCACATATTCTGTTTTACTCTGAAATATGTGACATAGCAACAAACTAAAACGGTCACCATTTCTCATTGACTTTAAATCATAGCAGTGCAAAAATTTTGCAGCTTTGTGCTCCTGTACTGACTCATTCTACAACGCTGAGCTAAAATGTCTGTAAACTGTTATCTGCTCACTGTCGGTAAATCTCATCATTTTTAAGATTACTTTAACTACTGTAAAGACACTGATTCAAAACTATGCTGTTTAACATGAATTTGAAACCTCAAGTTTTGTCATAGTTGGCCTTTTTTTTGTTACCTAGTAAATGTTAGCGAGCCAAAAATGCTAAACACAGGATTTTAGCATTAGCACTGTGAGCCTGTTAGCATGATTTAAAACTTCAACTATTACCCAGATTTGGTCATAGTTGACCTTTACCCTTAGCTCTTTTTTTTTACACTGTTTAAATGTTAATAAGTCAACATGCTAAACAACATGTTAACTATTTGTATTTTAGCATTAGCAGTGTTAGCATGTTTGCATGGAAATTGAGTGTTTCATGGAGAAGAAAATAAGTTACTGAATGTCTCTATTCTGTGCTTAATGCTACTTAGCAAGTCAATACATTAAGTTTATAAACGCATATATTATTGTGTAGCATTTGCGCATTGAGCATGTTAGCGTGCTAAAATGTACATTTAGCTCAAAGGATTGCATTTGAAACATTTTTGCAAAACATAGTCTATGAGGAGCATATGAACATTCTCTTAAAAAAAACAGTCATTGTTTCTCTCTGTAGCTCCAAGCTCCTCGCATGCATCATGTAATGTATTCTGTGTGGTCTTTTACTGTGTGTGGCTGATTTTTTAGCAAATCATATACATTCACACACTGCCTCAGGTTAGAGGAATGAAACTTCTCTGAAACAGTCAGACTTATAAACTTGGAGCTGAAGCAGACGTCCTGCCTCAAATGATGTCCCATTCTTACAGCTGTACTGATCCTGAAATATGTGGCACCGGAGGGGCTGTTGGTTGGAAGGCAAAATTCTGGTAAATTTGTCCTGAGGACATCTTCATGCTGTGGTCGAGAGGGAGAATGCAAGATTAACTCCAGTATCTGTGCTACCTGTACCATCAAGGCCCTTCTGTTGGAGCGTGAGAATAACAGCTGTTACTTAATCAAAGCCTACCTTTCCAGATTATACGGTTGCCTCTGGGTTGATGTGTATGCATGTACGGGGGCATTAAGTATCTATGTGGTGGGTGTACAAGCCCATCATCTTCTTCTACTGCTGTTGGTGCTGGTATTTTTTCTGCCATTCCTTGTTGAATAAGCAATGCAGTTTGTGTCCGTAGTCTTCTGCTGTGCCTCACACGATCTTCATTCTTTTTCATTCTTAGCTTGTGAGCTTAACCCTCGCAGCACTTATGTTTGCACAATGCAAGAGGTCAACTGTTATTTAGTTAAACCAGAAAGTCTGTACGAGTGAAGCGTAGGTTTATGCGTCAGTGTTTGTAGGTGTCTGAAGGTGCATTTGTGTGTGAGTGGGTGAAAATGTGGGAGTGTGTTCTCCGCATCTACCTTTATCCGGGTCATTATTTCCACCAAAAATAAGAAATATTACTTTAACTTAAAAAGCGCCTAAAGGTCTTCACTTGATAAGGAGTGTCGAGACAGACCTTTTCGTTGAGGATCCTTCACAAGGAGAGTTTTTCATGGAGGAGAAAAGAACGACTATCAACAGAGAAGTGAATTCCTCTCTAAAACACAAGCTTAATGTTTTCAATATATCTAACCTAAAATATATCATATCTCCTGAATAAACTAGTGACACTGGCTCCGACTGAAACAAGATTCAGTTCTTTTTTCATATCCATGGTAATAAGGCTGCATTGGTTGCATTTCAGGTATGAATATGTGTGAATCACCAGCTCTACATTGAGAGGTAGGGACAGGGATTTATCCCTCACAGCAACATCTCTCAAATTCTGATTAACCCAAGGTCAAGTTAGCCAAACATTTGCATCAACATCGTAAAACCTCATCAATAATTCCATAGCGTGGCTTATCTGTCTGGATATTCTATTATGCAGACCCTTTCCTTGGATATCTTAATCTGATCCAGCATTTGGTTTGGTTAAACTTTTTTCTTTGGTCTTCTGTCCCCACCTGTCCCTCTGCCTCATTATACAGTTAAATTAATGCAAATGATGTTAGTTTAGGCATGTTAATAGTTTCTCTTTTCTAAAATTCCATTCTGCAAGAACATTTCTGTATCCTCAGCACTGAAAAAGAAACAACTGTGAGATCAAAATTTAGCAAATATTAACAAGTCATGACTCTGGGCTCACTTGCACAGATTATTAAATGTTTTCTCACTTTTATTGACAACAGCTATTTCTCTTTTGAAGATACTGTCACCGTTTGGCTTGTTTTGGCGTAACTGTTGTTGCAGTGGGCGAAGTTTTGCTTACTTCTCACCTTGTAGGGTTCAGTCTAACCTTAGAAGCGTACAAGCTTCACAAAAAAAAAAAAACAAAAAAAACCCTAAACCCCACACAGTGAACAAAATGTCACGTTACTGCTAGGGAAAAGAGAAGACGATTCATTTCGTGTCACGTTCTACCAAGCAGCCTTGTTACTTTGCAGCAACGCAGAAAGATCAAACTCATAAATATTGTCTCTTCGGGGACTGATGAAAAACAAACAGCCAATTAAATTCTAGCTTGCCTCTGCTAGTTCTTCTCCTTCCTCATGCTCACTTTTTGGCTCTTCTTGTTCTGTCTGTCAGTCTGTGTAAGGCGGTACAGGCCTAGTTTGCAGAACTGGGTTGCAAAGGTATCGTCTGTGTATTTTTAATGATGAGGACCCAGGCTGCCTCTTCTGCCAAAGCCTCTCTTTTCTATCAGGCAGCCCAGTTCATTGCAAAGCACCTTACACCTCTTCGCAGCAATTTATTCAAATAAACATTGTGCTGACATGCTCCTATCTATATGTGTTTTTTTTTTTACCCATTTAATTCTGACTTGTTTTAAAATTGTGGGTTAGCTGGCATGTGTTTACATTTCTCAGTGGAGCTCTGCCTCCCAGAAACACTGATGATGGCAGAATAGGACACAAAGCACAAGAAATCTGCCATCCCCGCTGTTGTACCTCGCTTTGAAAGGTGTACGGCGAAAAGTAGAAGCTGACATGTTGCTGTCACTGACATAAAGTGATGTCTTTGCAGATCAGCCCTGCAGTCATGCTTGTGTTGTGACCGCTCAGGTTTTGAATGCTCAAACACCGGGAATCGCTGACAAAAAGGCTATTTGAACATTGGCTCAACATAAGTCGGAGTTATAAAAAGCAGCATGGCATTGGGTCTGCAGTCGGAATAAGAGAGGGAGCCCAAATCAAATCCTGTGCACAGCGTAACCTTCTTTTTTTCCTTTTGCTGGATTTCTCTCCCCTGTGCCCATGCAGATTAACTGGACTGGTTTTGGTTACAAAGACATCTGTGACCCAAATGCAATGCATGATTTCACCAAAAAGAAAGGAACATTTAAGTCTAAGCACTTTTAGAATTGGTAGTACACCTTGGTTTGCCTCCGTTCAATTTTGCCTTCCCTATGAGAGAGGAACATTAAAAAAAAAGAAATCTGCTTTCACAAACTAGAACCTAAATGTAACATTATCTGTGTTTCTTGCTGTGAACCAGTCTGATGTATTCACCTGAATACTGCAGTAAGTCAAACTCCTTCACACATACAGTGTTAAAGAGTGACAATTCAATCACATAAGAAAATGAAAATCTGTCATAATCTTCTCCACATGCTGTTGATATTGTTTTGTGAAGACTCAACACAGCCCATTAGGTTCCATTAAAAGAACACAAATTCATTTAAGTGTTTTATGTTCCTCCTACAAATTGAAATGCGTTACACTAGCAGGAATTATACAAAATTTATGGAAGCTATTAACAGTAAGGTAAGGTGATTACGTTTCACTGACTAATTTGAAGTGAAGGTTTTGGCAGTTATGAGGAAAAAAAAAAAAGGATGCTCTTTAATGTTTGAAAATAAGATTTCAGTCAAGGTTAATGACAAACATTCTGATGAAATAACATAAAAATTTGTTCTTTTGACAGGAGAAAACATATTTTAGCTAAATATTGTAATTGTGGTAACTATTGTAACAGAGGAATGTTGAGTGCAAATTTTTTTTGCCTTCAGTATTATTTTGCCTTTTAAACATAAGATATTTTATTTTGTCTCCTGTGAAAATTTTAACATTAAAAAGGTGTTGGAATTTAAATTGCCTTATTAATACCATTGCAATATGTCATATAATAATAATAATAATAATAATAATAACAATAACAATAATAAAAATGATAATAACCCAATTAAGCTATCACAGCAGCATTTGAATAAGGAATGAGTTAGCGCCCCTGCTGGTGACCGGAGAAATCACACATAATGCTGCATAAAGTAGCCACAGGACACAGATTTATGATGTTGAAAATCACCGTTGCATTAAGGCTGCCACATGGTTAAAGCATGACAGTACAAATGGTGTTCTGAAAACCATGTCTATTGTTTTTCAAATTGAATGGAATAAGCGTGTTAATAAGGTCAGTGAATGTGATTGTGATGGTTTGATGTCAGTCCAGCAGCTAAATTATGCTAAAGCATTTTCTGTCTGCTTCAAGGCGAGAGCTCTGATTGCCTCATCACTGCCAGCCAACACTCCATGCCAAGTACGGCCCTTATCTGAAAAACTTGCCAATCAATCATGGGCACAAACTTTCCCATCTGATGGAGGCTGAAAACCTACAGCGCACATCCAGATGGTTTCAGAATTCGAAGCAGCTTCTCTGATCTCCATTTTAGGCACCACTCTTCTCCTCATAGACTTGCCATTTTCTCTGTTTTCCTCTTCAACATATGTATTTATGCTCTCTGGCTGACCTGTTGTGCCATTTGGCTTAATGACCATCTGTGTGACTCTGGGCCCTTTGAGGTGCCACTTACCCTTGCACTTGCTACATGTGTTCTTCTTGACTGGGAAAACAATAACCAAATCCTGTGTGTCTTTAAGTACAAGTCTAAGGCAGATGGATGAGGCTACAGTTGAATCCTAAGACAATCAGCCTGACTACATGTAACTATATTCTGAGTGTTGGATACGGTCCTCTGGTTTGTTGAGGCATTCTTGAATTAAACTGCAGTCTTGTTAGAGCTTCTCATTTATGAGCTCCTGGTTTTCCAGTGTGGCTAAAAGCCTCAGGGCAGAAAAAGGACTAGAATACACACCTGAACTAACTCCAGAGTCCACAAACACACATGTAGCCAAGCGTATTCTTGTCTCACTCTCACTGCATTGTTTTACTAAAAAAAACAAAAAACAAAACAAAAAAAAAATCTGTCTGTTCCTTTATGCAAACCATGTCATGTTTTTGAGGCAGTCTCAGCTATCTTCCCATCAAAACTCTTCTTCTTTTCGAAGCTTGTCAACTCTGGTTAAGCAATGTGTCAAGATAGAATAGACAGAGGCCGATTAGTTTGCCTTCTCTCTTCCTCACTGCTCTATGCAATCATCCCCTCGCCATCTCTAACATCCCCAATGACAGATAGATAGCGCTTTCTTCCTCGTCAAATTCCTTTTGCCTTTTCTTCGCTCCTCCCCTCCCTTCAGCATTGGGTAGTTGAGTGTCATGTGTGTTCAACATCCAGAAACTTCTTCCATTGAAGTGAAGGATGTGAGAAACGCGTTCATTCGGTTTGATGTGTGTACATGTTAAACTAGCCTCTGCAGCTTATTGACATTTTTGATCTTTTAACTGTCTTTTTGGAGTGATTTCTTGTTCTAAACTAAGCTGACAGCCAACACAACTATATTTTCTAACCTTGAAAAACTGCATCTCCTGTATATATATATTTGCAGCTTTGTTGTCAGCGGTCAAATCACTTTCACCTTAGCACATAATACAACTTTTAAAGCAGTTAAATCTGCATATTACTATATGTTTTCATCCATTACACTCACAGTCATGTTTCCATAAGTGACACATCCTCCCAGTCCAGCATTATAGTTCTATTTATATGATATTAGATATCAGCAACAAATGTGAAAACCTTTCAGTATAAAGGGAAAAAAGATGGCTTGAGTTCCAACACTTTGCTTTAGAAAATATGTTCTTAGATTTAACACAGAATTTCCAGTTTCGCTTTAATTCTCTGCTCAATTTTCTCAATATCACAGCGCAGTGCAATTGAATAAAAAAAGAAAACACTTTAAAGCATCACTTCTCCAATCCACACATTTAGTAATAGGATGAGGCTGTTCCAGTGTATGCCCCCATCTAAATGAGGTCTTTACAGTAATATGTACTTACTAGAAATTTGTCTGGCCTACTTTATAGTTCAGTTATTGATTTTTTTAGTACTACAGACTGACAATTTGGTTTGTTTGTCATTACAACAGCATTCACTAACATATTTCTGTGCATTACTGTAGCTATATTGTGCACTAGATAACATAAACTACACACAAACGACTAAAGCATTCCTTACAAAAGCACCAAATGATTTTAGCGTGACATTGACACATTTTCTTCCAGTGTGAAAGCCGGAAAACTCCATGGCAGAGGGATATGCTCAGCAGTCAGTCCAGTGATTAGCATTTGCATGACCATACTCTCTTTGACACACCACTTCTCATCTGGCGAAGCTAAGGCCCACATTAAATGTGTTATTGAAGCATGAGAGTCCAGGTAGCCACATGCTGCATAGATATGCGCAGGACCCTCTGAGTCATACCCTGAAATCCCCGTCACAATGGAGCGGTTAGTCCCGTACAGTCCCAGCGAAGATCGGGTGCAGGTCTCCAGCCACTACTGTTTAACAGTTTCATTTACTAATCAATAAGTCAGTCAATTAGACAACCCAGCCATAAATTACTATTTGCCTGTGCACACAGTAATGTGTATTCATGTCAAATACAGTATTGGCTTTGTACCTTCAGTCACAAACACAAGGGGTCACTTTAATTAAACATGGAAATTGAAGCATCTTCCTGCAGCCTCCTGTTCTTCTTCACCACTCTTCATCTATGTCTGCTTGTGTCCTTGTTACAGCAATGCTTGCAGCCATTGACGTGCAAATTGGCTCCATCTCGATCATCTCTCTTGTTGTCTTCCTTCCCCACTGCTCATTAAATTGCCATGTACTCAACTGGGATAGGGGGAAAAAAAGAAAGAAAAATCTACTAAGGCTCAGATAGGCTGCTAATGTTTCCCCATCAAGTGTAATTAATCACTCGGAGAGAGCTAAGTGACAAACCTTAGTGGCTTCAGTGTACTTATGGGTCAAAAGTAACACCAGACAGGTCAGTTTAAGTTGATGGTTAGCCAGTGAAGTGCTACAAACTACCTCATTTCTGAAGTTTATATTGCATATTAATTTTCTACACATTAGAGGCTATAAATGTGAGCTGTACATTAAAGTGTTCCATCAAACATAATGGCCAATGTAACGATACACAGATTCATAAATAAGTCAGCAGAAAGCAGTATTAAAAGCCCATCATACTTATTGCTCCATGAACATTATTTCAATTGAAACTGCAGACATAAGGGATATCTTACTACGCTTCCTTCCAGTAACGCCATATATGTGTTTTGCTTCTCACCTTGCTGGGATTATCTAATTTCATTAATGCTGTGAAATATGCAACACGCCAAATATTTCCATAAAACCTCTAATTATTTCCCCCTTGTGGGATATTAGCTGGGACTCATTTCATGTTCGGTGCGACTGTAGCTCGTTATTTCTTTTGTTCTGTGATGTGATGCAGATTTTACCATCCTGAAAGAGCAGGCACCTCAATTGTGAAAGTCCATTATTGATTTTCATTATGAGCTTTTCTGGGGTCAAATAAATATTTGCGCCTATAAAAAAATACAGCACATCAACCACATTCTTAGACCTGATTATGCAAATTGTATTAAAATTGCATTAATAATATTTGTGAGATTAGGATGATTCTTACAAATGTTCATCTCTTCATCGGCTACAGATAGAAAATGAAGTTGACATTTGAATCAGCTCAATATGCAACAACCAAACAGCATTTCGTAATGGAAGTCAAGCACAATGCATCTTTTTAGAATTATTTATTTATTTATTGACATGACATTTTCATTTTATTCATTGCATCAGTGTTAGCTTGTAGGACAGCAGAACTGCTGCAGACTAGTCCACTTTGAGAGCAACTGGACACCGCCTAAAGGTTACATTAATAAGCTTGTGACTTGAATACCGCCTCTGATCAGATCTGTTAGTGAATATCAAATTTTCATGTCCAGCAGCTAGAGAAAGTTAATTCTCTTTAACCTGGGTGGCTGGAAAACTGCAAGTCTCTTGGAGAAAGTGCATTAGCACATTTGATTTATTCAGTTCAATATTGCGTTCCATAGTTTCAGGGCTTTAATTCTTTATTTAAAACCCTCATGTATCCTTTTACTGTCTATAAATGAACCATTGGCTACTGTCTAACTGATCTGTTACAATATTACGGGATCTGAGCTTCTACTGTGTTTTTCCACAGTCTACATGCTGCTTCTGTACCTTTACAAGAATCAAAAGTTTAGAGAAACATAATAGTTTTTTGGCACAAAAAACATATGAGTCAAACTTTAAACCCTGGAGAAAATGTGGAATCATTAATGTCTGGCAGCGGTTGGGTGCTTTAGCAGCTCTAGTTTCAAGCACTGAAGACTTAGGTTAAACTCCTGAAGCTGAGCTGTCTTTGTGTAGACTTTGCATATCCTCTTGTGTTTTGGCTGAAAATGTTCACATGATAACACTAGTTATCATGCGAGTCAGGTGGGCTGAGGAATAGTAGAGCCAAATAAAAGGTTCTTCACATTAAAACTGCAGGAGGTGGAAAGGCCAGAAGGTGAGAATGTAGATCTTCCTTCTGCAGCTCTCCTCTCTGCCCCCCCCCGCAAAAAGCTTTCAACATCCTATTCTGTTTGTAATCTCTCTGCAACAGTCAGTGACACATACAAGCAATTTCTGATCTGACAAGGGTAAAGCATTTCCAGTCTAAATCTAATCTGTGTTCTTAATTTGTTAAATGTTTCACTTGATGATACAGTAAACACAGTCTCTAATTTTCCACTCTATGGCCCAAATGTGAAGAGCACAACGATGCCAAGCGTTGCATTCAAACCACAATGATATAACGGAAATTATGCTTTTGAAAAGACATTCTGCATGCCACCCTCTCTGGACCTCCTTGACTCGTTCAAGTGTAAATCCAATCATTAATCTTTTAAATCCAAATAAACAAAGCCTTGTAATGTTAAATGTTAATTATGCATTAAGATGAGCGAGGGGGGCGTCATTTATATTTCTATCCATGTGTCAGCCATTCCCTATATGAAGATGCATGACTCTGCAGGCGGCTTCTAATTGCTGCCGCACTGGAGACTTTTCAGTTTTTCCTCTCTTTCTCGTTGGATTTTCTTGTATTTTCCATCTTGTTAAATCACACAAGCCCCCTTTCTGTGCAGCACAGAACCTAAGGTGCAGCAGTAATTTTTTACACAGCCTCCCCTGAATCATATCGGTTCTCTGACAACTATAATCTTATTTTATAGCAGCTGTCTGTCTGTTTTATTAACATTATTTAATATCCAACTATGTTCCAGTGCAGTTTGCATTCAGCTGCATTCTTGCTCTTTTAATCAACACCAACCATGTGTGAAGGTATATTAAGAGTTAGCATCCATGCACAAGAGGATTTAACGGGAGTTCAGTGTCCTTTTCAGTTGAATCAAATGCATGAATATAATCTAAAGCACATTTTACTAACCAAAAAATCTGCAGCATTACAGTGTTGGGCTTATAAGGATTGCTCATTACAAAGATTTGACACTAGTTAGTGACATATTTTCCATAGGTTTGCCCATAAACATAAGAGTAGTTGACTAGTTTGGAATGATACTGAATGGTTTTCTAGTTCTGCTCTGGAGATGACTATTAGTACGGCAAACAACACAGGCAGTTGACACACAAAATAGCAAAAGGCACCACATTAACACATAACTGATCGATTGTAGCAAGTCTGGTGGAAAAAATATTGAATTTTTTTCTCTGTTTGCACAAGAAACAACACGATGATAGACAGTCAGATGCATGTTATGTCAAAGGAAAAAAAAAAAAACATGAATGTGAAGTTACAGTATGGTGTTTGTTCACTCAATATAATTGCCATGGAAATCGACAGAATAATAGTTTGTGTTGCATTAATTTCCGACTGGAATAGGTGAATACAACATTAAATAGTCATGACCCTAATGATTTTTTTCTTTAGAAAAGACCACTACAAAAAGACTAAAGACTAGTCGGTTCCATTTAGATACATAGCTTTTAAACCGAATCACAAAAATATTACTGTATCAGCTCCACAGTGGAGGCATGTTTTGATCCGTCTATAAGTTTCAAAAAGTGCTTTCATCAGGTTGACTGTTTGAGCATTTGATCATATACTCCATATTTATTATTGTGCAGGGTCGTGGGATTGAGAGAGTAGAGGATTACTCAATTATAGCTCGCAAGTGACGAAGCATTCACCAAAGTAAAAAAATAAATAAATCTTTTTTTCGCTGGTCCCTATCCTTGAGTTTTCACTCTTCACAGACAACTTCTTGTAGTGCAGTTCTATTCAAGTATTTTTCAGCAATTACCGTCTTAGTTAGTTATCGTCTTCTCTATCTGATGAGAAATGGTGTGAGAAGTCAAAGTCATCTACACCCATGGACACGAAATCCGCCTCAAGCACTCTGAAAGCTATCAGGTCAAAAATAGGACAATCTCAGAGAGGATCAATCTGTGGTGGAGGGACTTAATTTTGCGCAATTTCTAAAGGTGCCCTTTGAGACAGAGCACTAGAGTCGCAGAGGAAATGAGATGGGCAACTTGAAAGCAGAAAAAATGTCTGTGCCATAAAGAAAATATGAGAGAAAAACAAGTGACAGGAAGGAGAAGGAGCTGTTGTCAAAGCGTGAGAGCAGAGACAACAAGCTCATAATAGGGGGTTGTGTTCTTTGCTGTTATTTATCCTGGTGCACTCCAAACTGAATAACTTTTGCCTCATCACGCCATCTGCTGTAATGTTTTTTCCTGAGCTGATGTTCTGGTTCCCCTCCTCAAACAGCTTTTCCACTCAAAACATGCACACACACATACAAATAAGGTGTGTGGTAATAGTGACAGAACAAGGTTGCCAGCGTCCCAGAGAAGGAGGCTTTGTCAGGCATCATGCATGGGCTGCCATGTGAAAATGTTTGGCGTTCGCAACTTCTTCGTAAATCTCCCTATTCTTCATTATTACAAGTGAGATCAGCGTGTTCCCAGGTTGCTATGATTAGGATGCCTGCCCTGCCCCTGGACACACAGGGACACGACAGCCAAGTGGAGCAAGTAAACAAGACTTTTTATTTTTTTCAGCATTTTCAAGCTTCATGCTTCACTGGTCCTCGGTGAAACCAAGCATGAGCCGCACAATTTCGTGCACTAAAAAGAGCAATTAGAGCAACAGGAAGGTGTAAGGAAAGAAAAGTGGAGTCTTCATTACTTCATTAGTGGTGCATTCATCATATAAAAGAACATGTTGTGTGAAAGTGTTTTTCCTGTTGTTACTCTGTGCACTTGACTGCCTTATGTTTGTTTGTCCTGCACGGTCAGGTGAAGTTTATGATTTACATATTAACTCTTAAAGATCTGGAATCACATTTGTGGCAACTTTCAAATCATTTGTCTCTGTATTTACCCTTTGCTAAGGGTTTAAGCACGATTTATTATTTTTATTTTCTACATTTTTCAGAGAAAAGCAGGAATCTTCCTATGTTTAATTTACTGATCATGTAGATGTTCATTAGAGCTCAGAGTGAATTCAAAGGTTCATTCATTCATTCATTTTCTGAACCCGCTTCATCCTCACTAGGGTCATGAGAGTCACCAAAGCTACTTATGGACGAAGGCGGGGTACACCCTGGACATGTCGCCAGTTCATCACAGGGCTGACATATAGAGACAAACAATCACTCTCACATTCAGACCTATGGGTAATTTTAGATTAACCGATTAACCTACAGTATCAGTGCATGTCACAGACACGGGAGAACATGCAAACTCCACACAGAAAGGTCCCACCCCCATCGACTGGTGTTGGAATCAAACCCAGGACCTTCTTGCTGTGAGTGCTATCAACTGCACCACCATGTCAAAGGTTATTATATTAAAACAGAGAAAATGTAACACAAAGTGACTTTTTCAGTAAAATATATATTGCTTTGTTTGTCAGAACAGATAGATTTTATTAGTGAATTGATGTTTCAGAAGATGAAAGTGTTTACACATCCCAAAAAAGACACATAGTATGATGCTGATGCAAAGCTGTGAAACTGAATTTTATCTAAATTATTTACCTGTATTGATGGGATTAGTGTTTCAAAAGATGTTAAACACTTTAGATCAGTAGATGCTTCAGGTCGCCGGAGGCTATTTAGACCTTTGAGTTTTAACATCAGTAAAAACAGCCCAAAATTAGCACATGTGTTCAGTCCAAAGTGAATGTGAGGGGAGAAAATCATTTGCAGTCAAATTAAACTTATTGTTTGCCAAGTCAGTTGCTCAATGCTTGTAAGGAGACAGTTGGCATTTTCCTCTTGAGGAATAATTGCAGTAATTTTCACCTTGTTTTTTCTTCCTCTTCCCGTTGTGACAATTGATCCTGTTAAAAAATTCAATACATCACTGTAGAGCTTGATACAGCTTTGCTTCTTCAGCAGTTGGACCTGAAAAAAGGGATTAAAACACATCCTTCCAACAAAATAACAATCACAGACAAATAAAACCTGGCTTTCAATTATCCACCGCCTGAAGCAGGAGAACATCACACTGTTGGATATATTATATACAACGAGCACAAACTGAGCCGCTCAAGACCTCTGATGTTGCATTCAATGCACACTGCATCCTCTGTAAATACCAAATGCTGACTGGGGAAAGTGTTAAGAGGCAATAAAAAGTAAAAGCTGCTTTTGCTAACCCTGATATTTGTCACCTGAGAAATGAATTCAGGAAGCGTGACAACACAATCTGTAAACACGGCAGCTAATCCTCACGTTAATAGTCCATGGTATTCAATTATTTTAATTAGTGAATAATTAATTGAAAGGATAAGTTATACTCACATTAATACAATATCATACATGTCTCAGTGTAACACTTTGAGTCTGCAGCTACTTTGAGATTAGTTTAACTTCAGCTTTAGTTTTAGTTTGCAAGCTTTGATCACTTTTTGGGTTCAGAATACTTTATGTTTATTTTGTAGGGGTGTAATGGTACAGAAACATTTTGGTTTGGTTCATTTTCAGTACAGGGGTCTTCAGTTCGATACATTTTCTACAGTTCTACAAAATATTGTTCAGTCATTTATACATTAACAGGCACCCTACATGTTATGTATTTTTGTATTTTTGAATGTTCAGTGTTTGTTTATGGCAAACACTGTAATTTACTGAGTGTTTTTGAACACCTCACAGTATTCCCCGAGGTGCTGTGAACATGACCTCACACTAACACCACAGCAGAGGCACGATGAAGGACAAGAGGAGCAGGTTCACTTGATTTTGCCAACTTGAGTTAAAAAAAATAAAAACTTTTTTGCTATAAAAGAACCTGTGGGCTCTTTTGTGCCACAAAGCGGCAACATACCGAAAACCGAAAGTGAAACGTAACATGCTTCCAACATCCGGCCCAGCTTCTGTGCCTCTGTTATACTCTCTGTTGTCTTTTTTTTGTTTTTGCAGTAGTGCTGAGAATTCGTCGCTGCTGAATGTATATAGAGGAAACCCTGTTCATGTTCTGCTGGTGTCTATCCTGCTTCCCAAGTGTTTGTGTTCTTCACATAGGCTACATGAATTTGTTTGGTTCACCTCCATATTGTATTGAAGGCTCCAAACCAAAATGGTTCAGTGTAAAAGAGTGCACTGTTACAGCCCTACTATTTAGGTGGCATGATGGAGACATTTAGTTGTGCTTTAATGCCTAATGGAGTGTGGACACATTTAAAAACTAAAAATAAAACTAGAGAAGCTAATTTAAAGTGTTGCTTTTACTGCAGTGCTGCTACAAGTGGCAGCAAAATGGCAAAAATGTTTTTTTTTTTTGTTATTTTTCTTTTTTAAATGTCATCATTTAGCATAATTTGACAATAGAGTGGAATGACACTATAAGCAACCAGTAATAAACCTGTGCATTTCTGCTCAGCACTTAAGACCTCTATTAATTACCCCACAAGATATTTTCAGACCTTGTTTTCATGTACATGACTGTGCATGTGTCACCTGAAGTTACTCATTTTCCACACCAAGCAGTTGTCATGTGCAACATAAAAACAAAGCTGCTGCTTCTTAAAAAAAAAGACAAAATTCTTTGAAATTGTTCTCCGTTTGCCTCACAACTCTTTAAATTCAGAAAGTGCCATATTGAAGCTATCAGATAAGTACAAACCCTTCTTTTGGATTCAAGCATTCCCACAGACATCCATTCACCTCAATTTTGCAACAACAACTAATTGATTTCTGTTTGGGACTTTTTGTAGAAATGTTTTTCTTCCTATCCTCACTTTGTGTTCAGTTTGAACGCACCGCTGCAGGAGTGCATCAAGAAGATTCACCACATTAGCAGAACTAGAAAAGCACTCAGAGAGCACAGACCTCCGCCAAGGCAGATCAGTCTCCCCACCACCAATCACCACCAAAATGGAATTATCTGTTCCTTGTGCTCGTATCAACATTTCCTGAAAATTTCATTAAAATCTGTCAATAAACTTTTTGCGTTATCTAGCTAACAAACAGACAAACAAACAAACAAACCCCAGATGAAAACATAACCTCCTTGGTGGAGGTCATAACACAATATCAGTTTCAATTTCATCAACAGCCAGTGAAATCAAATGTAGCCTAAATATACTATGTTTGGACATAAAGCTTTAGGGTTGGCCAAAGCCAAAGCACAGATTAAAGCTTTTTAAGCTATGAGGTTCATTGCACTTTTGTATTTGTATATTATGTATAGTTATTTGTAGTGATTTAATGCACAAAGGCTGCAGGTTTTGATTATGTGTAGCTATAAGTAAAAGAGAGGCAGAGGGTGAGGGGGAAAAAGTTGCCACCTGGATTTAACTAAGCATGTAGCTCAAAATCCTCCTATTGGATTAATTTGATTACTATGTTTCAGCTGAAACAAGTTCTTCAACTCTACCTGAAGCAGTGAGGAGCTTCTCACTAGTTTGATACAGAGCATAAAGATTAGACTGTGCTTCATATGTCTGTTAAAAGCCACCTGCTCTCAGTTTAAACAGCTCTTTTTTATCTTGACCACAAAAACTATTAGTGTGTGCAATAATAGCAAGGGACTGATGGTTAATGTGATTACACGTAAACATAACGACAACACTGGACTGCACAAGTGTCTCACTAGAGAGATGATGTTAGTTTTAGAAAGTGGTTTTGTAGCTGAAGGCCTTTGCATGTCCATCTTGTTAGTTTGTCTCCTCTCCAGAGACAGAACTGCTGCTAAAGTCAAAACACTCAATTCACCCCCATTAAATGCGGCCCCGTTGCTGGGCACAGGATGCTAATCCTCTGTAGAGGATTAAAAAAAAAAAAAAAAACTGAAAGGACAGCTAAACTACTATCAAACTGGTTCCCCACCAATTTGTAATCATGTGTTCTCCTTTCTGCTATTTGCCAGTAACAATATAAACAAACCGAACAGTGTGAAGACACAAATGACTCCACTGTCACTCGAACTAAAGTATGCCGTAGCATCAATTCAAAGGCTCATTATTCTTTGTAGGAGCTTCCAGTAGAGTAGCAGCAGCTGCTCCAAATAGAAACACATACAGTTGTAGACATTAAACACTCTTCTCCACTCTCCTCCATGTGTTTAACCCATCTTGTCTTGTTCAGCGTGGAGGTTAAATGGCTCCTGGCTAATTGGTGATATGTCTGCGAATCCTTTCTTTCTCATCCATCCATTTCCACACCTTCGGGAAATAAGGTCATTAAACTAAAACGGAGGCTTGTCCTCTATTCACAGCTTTTATTTCAGGCCTACCACACTAATCTAGGAAAATTATCAATTTCACTGGCTGTCTAACAAATGATGCTCCTGTTTGTTGTTCTGTCATGAAACATTGTTAGTTCCTGTTTCTGCTTTAACTGGAGTATGACATGTGGCTTGTTATCAGTTGTTTCAAGTTTGCAGCTTTGGCAGAGTAATTTTTTTAGGATTTTTAAGGAGGCTCTATTTTTTATCCTGCTACACTGTGTGGATTTGTCAGCATTAATGCCTTAATTAAGCTCATAATGGATCAGCTTAATTGCAACATATTTTTAATGAATGACCAAATGGAGAAGGCTATCTTTGGCTTGACAATGTTGAAAGCTTAATTAGTTTCTACATGGTGCAAATTGACATGCTGCATAGCATTGCACACTTTAACAGGATAGGCTTATTAGTTCTATCTTCCGAAATAAATACTATAATGAATGTACTCTGTCCGAGGTAGAAATGGCTTAGGTGTATCCGTTACTGTGAGACGGATAAGCGAAGAAATGAAAAGTGATACTATGGAAGTCTACATCAAAGCTACAGCCTGTTGCTATCCCTTCAAAGACAGTCATTATATCCCAGTCAGTAAAACTGTGGCATTTTGCAAGATTACACAGACACAGCACACCCCTGCTTCTTTTTCTTTCATGATATTCTCCTCCTTTAATCTTTTTTTTTTTTTCTTGAGTTAATCATCATATGGCTGATGGGTTTTTGAAACAGGATGTGGAGAGGGTGCAGGACAGGACCCAGGCACGGGATGACCCCTTTATCAGCAGCGAGCAGACTGTGACTGGGCCCAAGTTCTCAACTAAATGATTTCCCTGGAGAGTAGTGGTTCTGGCACAGAGTCGAGCTCTGTCTGCTGTCACACTCAGATGTATAGAGGTTACTCGACCCTTCTGCTGGCTATCTGGAAGACTGGGCCGTGGGAAGATGATGCATATTTTATCACTAAGGGCTCCACGCTGTCTGCAAAGAGGGTTGAATCACATTGTGCTGTAATTGGTAAGTGGCCATTGGTAGTGTCTGAGCTGATTTGAAGCGTTCTGACCAACTGCTCTTAGTATTTTTTATTCTTTTTCTTCTGTGACACTGACACTCGTAAGTGCTTGGGGACTTGTGGAATTTTCCCAGCTGAAGATGAAGGACAGGCTGCTAGCAGTGTCAACTACAGCTTTTCAAAAATAATGGACTGCTTTGGAGAGTAAACAGAGCAGAGGAAATGCTCCAACAAAAAGCCAATTGGATGCCAGCAATTCCTTTTCATATCTTGTTGGAATTCGATAGATCTGCACTATCAAAAATGGACATTTGTTGCTATTCAATAGCTCCATCCCCAATTGATGAAAATTTCATATTTGGTCATTTTAACACTCATATGAATAATGTTCTGATGCACTTTTTTTTTATCAGTGGGCATATAAACGCTAGTGCTTTTAATAAACCACTATGTAGAAACAGGGTATAAAAGAGTCTTGGTTTGTGTCTCCTTTAGTCTCTCTAGCATAACAAGCTCAAATCCCTCTCCTTCTACAAGTGGTATAGTTTTGACTAATTATTTTTGCCTAGCCGTACACTCGCCATAAGGCAATAGTAAAATTCCTCTAAGGTATTAAGATGCTCACTCCACTGCTCATTACAAGCCAAAGACGTAGCGTCTGAGCTATATAACAGGTTCATTTCCATACATTAAAATGATATGGACTATCCTTTTACACTTCATTATTTATCAATCTGTGTCAAGGCATATGTTTTGATCTAAATTGTCAGTTGTGCAGCTGAATCCACAATTTATTTAGACTGCTGCAATCATTTTTGTCCAGAAATAATGACCAATTACAGTGCAGGGTATACAGGAGGAAGATGCTTTGCAGAAAACGGAAGAACTTTATACAGAAGACCAATAAAGCCAAAAATATTACAACTACTGCACATTTTCATTTCATTGGATTGCTTATACTGCAGGGCAGATCCCGCTAATTAGATGACATTGCCTATTCAAGTGCACTGTATCTATTAAGAAATTGTTGTGTTTATGTTCATTGATCATGTGCTGGTCATTCTGATCATACAAGGTTCTGCATTTAGTAAATAATTACTGTCACACTAGAAGATATTGCTCTCATTTAAAGAAAAACAACATGGTATAAATATGGCCACTTAAAAATGGTACTGTATTGATTCAAATGTTCTCAGTGCTGTTAGAGGTCCTTTATTTGTTTTCTAGGTGGGAAAACAAAAAAAAAACCACTGTAGAATTACCCAAGTAATAATCGTACATTTATTTCAACTGTAAACACAAGGCAACACACTGCTCTAACAAAGGGATAAAGTTCACAAATAGTTGAACACGATCACTGCCCTTTTGCTGTTCTTCACATTCAGCCGTCTTCCTTCTTTCCATTATATTTGATTGTCTCCAGAAGCATTATATTGCAATCATCAGGAAGCTAATCTTGTGTACTTTGAGAAACAGATCTACTGTATAAATCTTCTTTTTTCTATACGAACATGCATGACGTAAGCTGCAGGATGTCAGAGTGTCTTCATGAAAGAAGTACATCATTCAGTTCAATTGAAGAGCTCTACTTAACAAACCTTAAAATACCAAATCATTCGGTGTACGTTGTCAGAATCTAGAATGTTCTCAAAACGGTCGACATCTTTTAATATGGGCCATTGCACAATATCAGTCTAATTGGCCCACTTTTAGCAGCAATCCAGTTCTTTTGTCCTGCCTTAAAGACTGTGAATTATTATAATACTGCAACTCAAAGGAGAAATTGTCCAAAAAATCAGAATTTTTGGGAGTAAGGACAAATCTCACTCTATGATTGAGAAAATTACTTTTTTCTGCTTGACAAAAAATTGATGTGAGGTATCGTGTGGACTGTGGAAAAAGCACAGTGTGCAACAAGAAGAATGTCTTTCATTTAATCCTTAAAGACCTAGAACTATTTTTGAGACGAATTCCAAGTTAATGTTTATCTACATTTAATGTTTCATAAGTGATTTATCATCATTCATTATAATATCCTCCTCTGCACTTTGCATTTTTCAGTGAAAATCCAGTGTTTTTCTGTATTTAATTTTCTGATCATTTCGATGTTCAAGGTTATTATATCAAAATAGAGAAAGCTGAAGAAAAAGTGACTTCTTCAGCAAAGTATATCATTAACTGAACATAAAAGCAAGTGTCTACAACCGCTGTCATTGGTCAGACTACATGGGTTTTATTGGTGAATTAATGTTGCACAAAATGACAGTGTTTTTACGTTCACTAGGGAGCCTCTGGACGTCCAAATGGTTCATATCTGATGACCATGAAAAGATGAGAAACTTCATTTTACCTGAACTATTTCCTTAAATATCAGTTTTTCCCCATACTTTCTTATTATCTCCTTTAATACGCTTCATATAATCTCATACCCCATGTGTTGCAGCTTAAAATGTGCAGAACATTCTCAGCTATTGGTCGAATATTCATTTGTACTTGAGCACTATGGTGAAAATTTTGGGCCCAGAACCTGAAAAATTTTATTCTGATGTTGAAAAAAAGGGAAATAAATTGTGAAAATATACCTTTACTGTGTGTAAATGGAAATTGGAAGACTACAGATTGATTTAGCGATTTAATTTGTTCACAAAAGTAGTATAATAAATGAAAAACAGCCAAATAAATGTACAAACAATGCCTGTTTGTTTTTTTTTTGTTTTTTTTTACAAAGCACTAACCAATTGAGACTTGGAGAAGGGAGAGGCATGCTGCATTCGTGGACCACCCAGAGGCTCTGTAAATGTCAAAACTCAATGCAGATAAAACATACGTCTTCTACACAACACAAAAATGTGAATTGATATATAAAGTATTTCTATGCATATTTTTGGAATCATGTGGTACCTGCACAGATATTTCTAGGAGTCAAAGACACACTGCTGCAGCCTCATGTTTCATAGTCACATATTCAATATATTCAAACAAGGCTGCAAACTTAAAATCCTTCACAGGACTTGACTCTGACATTCAACAATAAAGCTGCCAAAATGTGAGAGGCTGTCTGGTCCAGATTTTACAACACTGAGGTTAATGTTAGGGGCAGTTATTTCCCAAAGCAAGCTGCACTCATTTATATCTATTAATGACTAATTGTTGTGTAAAAGTCAAGAGCTGAACTATATTTTCATGGCAAGCAACACATTATAAGTAAGTTGTTCAAAGATTTATTCTCTCACCTCAGCCTCCTGAGTGTAAAAGCTCTGAGTCATGGCACAATTGACTTGCCTGGTTTCTAAAAGCGTGGACGGTTACTCACAGGTCTTAAAGGCTTTGCTAAAGTGGAGCATCAGGCAATTTATACTGGTGTTTCAGCATGGGAAGGTCTACCACAAAATGGGACAAGTATCATACTACGTCTTTGTCTTTGCAAATTAGATGATGGTTTATTATATGTATAGTAGTTGGTTTTTGGCCTGTATTTATAAAGCTGTTGTGTCCAAATTTGTCTAAATTTACACTTGTGCTGTTAATGCCTTTAAATAACAATTACTCTCTGATATGAGTACATTTCCTCCTCTGCAGTTGACATAGAGGGAGGGTGATGGGTTGTTTTTGTGCCATAGAGTGGGAGTTGCTGCTGTTGTTAGATCTGTTTCCACAGTCCCACTGTGCTGTTGCCAAAGTCAGTCAGGTGGATGAGATGAGCACTCAGAGATGTGAGATTACCCACTATAGGGAAGCGGCAGAACTATAAAGGACAAATGTTGTCCAATTCTAATGACAACATGGCACAACTCCATTATATGACAAGGTCAGAAACGGGGTGGCAGAGGGAGGGTAAAGGCTGTATAGCAATTGGATTCTCAACGTTCCAGATAAGACTGTGAGTGCTGTGCAACCGCCTACATGATTGTATTACTTTTATATCCCCATGGACTGTTTTGAATCCTAAGACAGTGCAGCCTAGAACACTGTTCCAATCTGTGCCAACTGAGCACAGCGTCTAGTTTACATGTTGAAGCCAATAATGTAATTGCTTTGTTTGTAATAAGAATATAACAGGCTTCCTACACAGGCAGTTAGGGATAGATTTGCAGTTTTCCAAATCTTTCATTGAACAATTTTGTGGTGTCTATGAGAGAAGGTGAGACTTAATTTAGCTTGAATCTAATTTGTACAGACTTTAATTTAATATGGTGAGTAACGTTATAGTTACTAATCTTTTTATTCAGTTGGGTACATTATCATGATGTGATGTTTACGGGTTAACAATATAGTTGGGAAAATAAATTTGTTCTCTGACTACCAAAGCCTTGAATAAGTCAGAATGAACAGGATGAAGGATGTATAAAACTTTCTGAATGGGCACCTGATATTTGATTTTAAATGTGTTTTTATGTAATAGAAGGCTGTAGTCCCATCCATTCCAGGGTTCCAGATGGGTCCTAACTGCAGTTAAAATGCTGAGGTATAAATCATTTTTAGATCCCTACTAGATTGTGTCACTATTTACACACCTGATGTTTGTCAATTAAACGATAATTTTCTGAGACAAGAATGGTTTGTAGCAAAGATTGTAAAGAAACTTCTAGCTTTGTGTCAATCAACTCAGTGGACTGTATGTCTTGTCACATATGACACATGTTAACTACAGCTGCTGTGACACATTTTGTCTTATTTTCCAAGAATGACATAAAAAGGGTTCCCACGTGTCTTGGAAAACCTGGAAAATAATTGGCCAATTTTCCCGTCATGGAGAACATGGAAAAAAAGAAGAAAATGGTCAAATGTCATGGAAACAGTTAAGTTATCCTGGAAAATTATTTATCCTCCCGCTGCCTGTGAGCTTTAATGGCTAAACTGAGATGAAACAAATTCAATTGTTTTTCAGTGTTTCATAGAAAATATACAAATATTTTTAGAGGAACTGCAGGAGAGAAAGTAAGAGAGAAGAGAAAGTTGAGTTTGGAATTGTCCAGTTGAACACTGTATCTCCAGTTTGTTGTTAATGAAGTGCTACGCTGTAATCTGTGGGTGTGTTTGCATCAGTCTATGATACATTTGTCATGATTATTTTTCATAGATAAATTAGACTGTACATCAAATGTCTGAGTAATAAACATAGAAACAATCTGGGTAAATGCAAGTTACAACTGTAGAAAAGAACACTTCCAAAGAATGAGGGAGACAGAGGAATGGATGAGTGTATGACGTGATAACTTGTCTGTAGAGGCTGAAAATGTCCTGGAAAATAATTTAAAGGAAAGAGTGGGAACCCTGATTAAAAGAAGTGAAAATCCAATACATTTTTAGCAGCACTGAATAGATTGTGGAGAGAGAGATGGTTACAATGACGCCACCGCCTCGACCTTTTGAATGTGTAGTCTTGCTATTTATGTATTTTCACAGTCTGATGGTTGAACACTTTTACCACAAACTGTGACTTTCTTCACATGTAAAATGATCTTTTTATTGATAAAGAGTTCCTAAAGTTACAGACACAAAATTACTTCTCTCTTACCATTGACTGTAATATTTTTTTTTCTGAAATTAGCTCCCATTGGACAGAATAAGTAGAGGTGGGACTTTGTGTCTATTTTTCTTATCATGAAGCAATTCGTAAAATTAAACCAGGGTAGAAAGATAATAAGCTGAACACCAACAAGACAACAGTCTGAGACCAGAATATGTCATGAATACTTTGATTGAACATTACCTGCACCACGCAGTAACACGCTAACGTTTTCCCAACCCTGCAGGCTTCGTTCCTCTGTTTATTCCCTCCTAAAACCTGCAGGATTGAAGTATTGCGTGATAATCATTTCATGTAAAATGAAGACAATAAAAGCAACAATGTTTTTGTTTTTTTCGTTTTGATATTTCTCATTTGTAGGTCAGATAAATTGAAGCAGTGAGCGAAGTTATTTAAAGATTAGGCAATTTGTTTTTTTCACTCATGGAATATTGAAGCTTAACAAATCAAACTGGTCAGACAGTCACAAAAAGATAATCCACTGAAATTCCTGCCAAGGAAACAGACATTTCATCCCCGTTCCTGTACTCCTCAATATGCAATCACACCATCATATTTCAGCTAATAGATATATCTGAGTGCAATTTAAACTCAGCAATGATTTTCTTTTCCTGTCTTCAGAAGGGGCATATTTGTATTTGCAGCAGAGCAGCCACCGTAGATTACCAAACCCAAAATAATGACAGGCTTTTGCTCCCTGTCAGCCATGTGATGTCCAGATGTCCACAGAAGAAAGGACACATTTGCCATTCATTGCTTTTCATCCTAGACCCAGCCTGTCACCTAGCACTTAGTGTTAATGTGATGTGTCACCTACGGCTGTCTCTCATCCAAATGTGACTGGACTAGTTCCTTTATTTTCCACCCGCTGCCACAGACACCTATGAAAACCAAATTATATTAGGTATATGAGTGACAGATGCCGGTGTAGGTGTTGTAGATTGCTTATCACATTGATGACACTGGCAGGAAGAGATCATAGAAGGCTGAGATCCCCCGTTTCTGTGACTCAAAGGAGTCGGTAACTGTGTGTCAGCCCCCCTCCTTTATTTATCATAATATTCAGTAGTGCATGACTGGAATAGGGTACATAAATCCGCAGATAGTGCACACATACGTACCTGCACAGACAGAGCAGAGAGAAATGAACTGTGATGTATCTCCTTCCCTACAGTATGAGACTAATCAAACAAAGACAAACTAAACAGAACTGTTTTGTACCATCCGTTTTCCTCTTTTGCTCACTCTCTAACCCGCATGATCACATCGATTGCCTGCTTACATCCCTACGTGACTTCCTTTTCTATGTTCTCTAGCTCTCGGCTATCATCTCGCCTTCATACCACTAAAAATGAGGACCAGCACTTTGAAAATAAGATGCGAGTCAGTCAAATTATTTAGCATCACTTCACACTACTTGTTTTTCATACAGTGCCACATATGTTTTTAGTTATTGTTTCTTCTTAAAATCACTTTAATTTAATGTCATACTTACAATGATCTCATTAAAATAATTGTGTGACATCCAGACACTGAAATAGAGCGGAGATGGGGGAGTTGTTGGCTCGGTGTGTGTTGTGTTGTGTTGTGTAACGGCAGGAGAAGAGAACAGGCAGATATTATGTTTATGAATAGCATGTCCTAGTGGAACCAAGCTGTATATAATGAAAATGGGCCGAGTGGAATCTAATTGGTACTCCAGCCATGGTGATTCTTATTTGTGGCACTCTATATAGTAATTGGATCAGTGAACAGCAGTGGCAGGCTGTGAGTTGACTGTACCGGATTCCATATGAAATACATGCTGTTCCGAGTATGTATGGTTCTCAAATCCTCTGTGTTATTTTGCTGAGGCTGCAGAATCTTGATGACTGTTGGAATTTTGACAAAAGAGACAAAAATGGGAAAACAATAGAGAGCATATCAATGCTGCTGCTGGTTAAGCCGGACGGTCTCTTGCAATATTTTTGCAACATCACGTAAGGAATAGAGGCAAAGTGGGCATCAAGCCAGGCAACAACCCCACCAACTGGAGCTGTAACACTCAATTAGACTGACATCTGTCATGGAACTTCATCTCAATCGGAGATAATTTAACATGAGATATGGACAAGTGGGAAGCTCAGAGAACATATTGCAGTGGTGTTCAGCCCTGATAAAGCTGCTGGAGTAATTAGATCGTTTGATGTGTCTAACCAGTATCCTAAACCACTGTGTCAAAGGTGAAGAAGTTAGAGTAGCTCATTACTGGCACCACGTAGCAACACGCTGTTTTCCCAACCATGCAGCTTTGTGCCTCTGTTTATTCCCAACTAAAACCTGCAAGATTGAAACATTGTGTATTAATCATTTCATGTAAAATGAAGACAATAAAATCAACAATGAAAGGCAAAATGATGACTACTTCTCTATCTGCAGTGATCAATATTTCATCTGTCTGGAAGAGGTGCATTGTTGAAATGCTTCATCCCTCCAAATGAATCATCTGCAATGACGTTATACATCTATTACAGTATTATCACTGCACAATGAAAGCTAACAAATGATTTGGTTGTTTCTTGGGGAATTATTGCAGAAAGCAATTACATGAGCATAACAGTAACAGGTGCAGTCTGCTAAGACAGAGAAATGAAACCTTTTAAGACTCACTGTTTGGCTGCATGTTAAAAAAGGCTGGAAAATGTTCTTTAGTTATGATGATTCTTTATTTTCTACAACTGTTAAAACCGTTCCACTCTGACCATGTCGAAATGATATAGAACCATTTGTTGAGCCCCTTTGAAATGACATGAGCGCTGACTAGTACCCACTTACAACAGGCTTCCTTTTGACAGACCTTTGCTAGACTTTTACCTCCTGTCAGGAAGCCGGTGGTTGCCAGCAAAGACAGACAGCAGTAACCCCATGAGCCACCCCCCGATGAGTGGACTCTCTCTCTATCTTTTTCCTCCAGTCATCCTTCTCTCTTTCCATCTCCATCTGTCTGTGTTGGCATGTAAATGTAGATGTTATCAACCAAGTAAACATAGCAGTGGGTGCTGAGAGACTGCCCTGGATGCATATCTAAACATGCATGGCACCAGCATTTCTTACTCCATTACACATCAACACTTTTGGCTTATTGTTTATTTTCTACAAACTCAAGTCTGTCTGTGCAAGTGAGGTTTGCCTTAATCAACTTAGCCAAGAGCTACCTCAGGGAGCCTTTTCCTCCCAGCATGCCTTTCCTCTGGCTGGCTACTCCTTCAGACAAGGAAGTCAGTGTGAGGAGTCGTCTTTAATAGGCACGCCTTCACCAACTGTGCCCGCATGTGTTTTCTTCTCTGAAGCACCACTGTGAGCACACGGTAATATTGGCAGTTTGACATTGTTACAGCAGATTTTGACAAGAGGAGGTCTACGTAAATTAGATTTTTTTTTTTCAAAATGTGTGATGTGTGAAGCGTTTGTTTGACCACATTCACAAATGGTAATTGAAAAGTGAAAGAGGAAGATCAGTGGCTTTTTGGAAGTGAGCGGAATCAGAATCTGCAAAAGGGCTTACAGATTCTGATGGTGGTGGTAAAAAAAAAAATGACCCAGAGATTTTTTTCTTTTTGGATTTTTTTTTTCTTTTTTTGTATTCCTCAAGGGTTTTGTGTAATTTTAACATTCAGCTCTTGCCAGAACACAGAAAAAAAATATGTTTAATTGACTTAAGTGCCCACTGGGTTTTATGCAGTAATCAAAGAGTAGTGCTGTAGAAAGGGATGATTCTGAGCAAGTGGGAAGTGTGTAACTATTTACTTGTGACATTTGTAGCACAAACACAATAAGGCAGTTGGTAACAGTATCAGCATGGGAGCTATGAATGAAAATTTCACGTTATTTTAATGAATAACTGAGAAACAGGTCTTATTCAAATGGAGATACTTGTTATTTATTAAGGTTCACAGTAATGTCATAACACCTGTAGGAGGCTGGTTTAACTCCCTCACTTTTAGTTCATCGCTACACACCACCCTACAAATATCCACACAGAACGAGGTGATCTGAACAATATTTAGGCCTGTAACACAAGCTACTCATTCGGCATTCGGTTCCCTTTCATCACCTCAGCAGTAAGCCAAGGGGTTGGCAGTTTCCTCCTGAGAAAACAAAAAATTTGAAGCAAACCACAGCGACCTGCATATTTACCTCACTCAGGATGCATCGGAGAACCTTCCAAGCGTCCAAGCTGCAGGTTGGCGCGGAAAACGGAGGATGAAAAGCCAAGCATTTGCTCTGAGCTTCCCATCAGGCGCTTAGAGGTGCCAAAGCAGTGGAGGGAGTCGAAAGAAAAGCTTAATCGATCCTTGAGAATGAAATCTGAAGGCCTGAAAATCAAGCCAGCAGTGCACCCTTTATTCTTTGGCTGGTTCACCTCATATAAATATCCTGAAGATTGAAATGGGTACATCGGCTGTATCAAAGTGGGTCAAACCACACAAGGAATCTTAGTGCAGAGGAAATTAACAGATCAATCAAGGAGACGTGCGGCTCTACCGTTGGCTAATGCCTCGTCAATCCTTCACTCGTATCCGATTAACTTCCAATATATGGCTGCTTCTTCAGTGACATATTTTAGTGGTGTAAATAAGTCAGTGGAGCTCAGGGAAAATTAATGACCCACTTTGGGTACCTTTAATTTCCATATGTCCTCTTTCCTCATATTAAGCACACAGTCTTAAGCAGAACCATTAGTAGAAGCAGGAAGAGAGATGAAACGTTGAAACCAAAATGGGGGAGAAAGAGAGAAAAGATAAAGGTATTAATAAACTGAAGTATTAACATCAGTAATAGCCCCAGGCAATAACAAACATTAGAGTTTTAAAAAAAGTACAAAAAAAAAAAAGTTTTAAATTGCAAGAGATGTTCACCTCTTCAATTTTGCCTTTCCTATGCCATTTAAAGTTGATATGAGAAAAGCAAAAGAGTATATTACTGTGAAGGATAATTCATTTCACCCTTTGGCTTTTCTAATAGAGTTGTGT
This sequence comes from Ostorhinchus cyanosoma, assembly GCA_029814465.1. Lineage (NCBI taxonomy): Eukaryota > Metazoa > Chordata > Actinopteri > Kurtiformes > Apogonidae > Ostorhinchus > Ostorhinchus cyanosoma. Next base: position 14,050 of record JAPTYQ010133356.1, on the reverse strand, counting down.
ACCCAAATCTATGCCTTTTTCAGAATTTAATTTAGGCTTCAGATAATGATATTGTTTTAAATTACAGTAAGTGATCCCAGTCTGAAAAGTTTCTGTCGTTGTGTTGGAGGATAAAAACTGAAAAGAAAAGGTAAAAACGATCCATAAAACCACATGGTCAGCATGTATTTTTCAACATGCTGCCTTTACTGCTTTTCCACTGGAGGTTTTGCCTGACCACAGATGGTTACAATGTGCAGATATGAATCCCCACCCTGCTGTTCCTCTTTAGGAACCACATCAACTCTACCCTGCCTTGCTCTTGCTCTCTGATGCACTTGGCTGCTTGACTGACTGTGGATTCCAGTGAAGCCATCGAGTGGAGAAAAGCATGTTACTCACAGTGTGCTTTGGACTAAGCAATCCTATGAACACAGTGTAAAACACAAAAGAAGGAGGGCAGTGCAGAAAAGCTACAGGGAGACATCAACTTCTAAATCATTATATAATGGCATAATTAATAAGAGAGCTGCGGACAGGCATAATCTGACGGCATGGGTTCCTGTTATAGACAGCGATATAGTCATTTTATATACACCTGTGTGCTTTTCAAGACTTCATAGCCACCATCTTGATAATAAAACATCCCCTCGGGGGTTAAGCTACATTCTTGTTCTCTGTATGAGGTGGAAAGCATTGACTGAAAAACAGTAAAAAGATAAAATGAAAGGAACAAAATCAATGAAGCTAAATTGATTTCTCAGGGAAGTACACTTTCATATTTTTCCTTTGCTAAAACTCCAGTCTTGCCTTTGTTATACATTTTATTGCTCATTGACTCACCTTTTCTCTTGTGCCTTGCCCTTTCCTTCATTTTTCCACTTCATCTGGCAAAGTACTGGAAGAACCTTTTGTTACCCTTTCTTTTAATGAAAAGTATCTGTTTGGCCTGCAAAGTTGCTTCCAATTCTCACTCTGGAAATAGCTCAAGAATACCATGAGAAAGCAGTTGTTTTATACACTTGTCTTCAGCTGTTGCACGGCACAATCTTTTTTTTTTTTTTTTTTTGTTTGTTTGTTTGGTTTTTTTCAGGCCAACCTTCATCCTCTTTACATGCGTGATGCGCATCGTAGCTCACAGCGAAATGAGACTTCAGTTTCATGAACCGCTGGCATTTGTGATGTATTATATGTTCCAAAGTTTCATTTCCCCTGATCCACACCCATCTGTTTTTCACACACATACACAGAGAAACTGTGCATTTTCACACAAACCACCTCTTGCTTTCTGAATCCACCTCACATTTACTCTCAATCGAGCAACATGTATGCACAGATACTCTCTTTCTTTGTCTTACTCTCATATGAACACAAACACACATACTTCTTTCCTCTCTCATCCTCATGTGGCTGCAGTTAGAATGTCCCTCACGTTTGGAAGTGCTGTCTCAAAAGTGCAATCAATAGTGCAGCCAGGTCTCTCAGACCTGCACTGCTTTGTGGACAGAATTCAGACCCACCTTGTACTCTGCCCCCAAAATACTGCAGCCCAAGCATTGCACGGATCAGAGAGCAGCCTGGTTAACAAGAGACAGCACCCACAGCCATATGCCTCTGCCTGTTCCATACAGGTGGTATAGTCTTCCTCATACTTATCATGCAATTGCTCAGGCTTCCATACATGCACATAGTCCATGCATACAGATATAGGTTTAAGCAGTTCACTCACAACAGCACATAAATTTCTTTCTCTGAAGGAGAAATCTATTCAGTATTTCTGAGGTGTTGCAAAATCTGTTACCCACCCAGATGTATTGTCTGCCCTTAATGGTGGTTCTTTGTAAAAGACTACAGTAGGGCATGGGTAAATGGTCCATTAGGGCACAGAAGTGCTGAAAAACACTCACTTCAGCTTTGTCTTCAAGCCAATTTGTAAAATGGACTGTCACCCAATGTCAATTCACCCAATTCAAATGCTTCTTCTGCAACTAAATTCACAACTTTTTAAGGGAGACATCACATTGCTGCAAAAATCTGAAACTGAGTTATCTGGTAGGAGGTTAAGCAAAAAATTTGTATTTCTTTTTCCTGGTGCGGCATTTAAAAGAATAAATTAAATAGTAAATGCTGTTTTGTAGCTATCCATGCTGTAATTGATGAAGAATTTAATGCTTAATGGTTTTGGTAATGAGTCTGGATGCAAGAGGGTAAGTGCGGTGTTGTGTCTGGTGTGTACAGTCTGCCTCCTGTGGTTCTGAAGGCAGCTCAGAGCACTGTAGCTGTCCATGGTACTGAAATAGTGGTTGGCCCAACTAATGAACTGTCCAGGGTGCTGAAATTCACTCTCTCTTACAAGACACTTACCTAAAGCTTTCTGGTTGGATTCGGTGGTTTAATATTCATATTCACAGTTTAATAATTAATATCCTCCTCATGTTAAGGCTTTTAATTCAGTTAATTAATTTATTTTGGTAAAACCATGGTAATTGGAATCTTTAAATATTGTTTGTCATTAATAATGTAACAGGAAGTGATTGCCTGTTTATCCATATTTGCCCTGCAATGGCTTATAAATCTGTCTGCTTCATGCCTGATGCATGCTGGGAATGGCTCCAGCTGCCACTGCTCAATGCTTTATTACAGGTGGTAACTACATATCACAGACTCTTGTATGAAAAGCTTGACTGGCCCTCATGGATCAGCACTTCCATTAACATATTCCAGTGATTCACAAAGTACAACAGTGTTCTTTTCATCAACATTTATTTCCAGGTTTTTAATAAAGGTTATTAATTATTCAACCACTAAATCAACCAGTCTTACACACTTTTCAAATGTTTTGCATTCCGTTTCCTCGGGGAATCCATTGTATGCACACAAAGAAAACAGTGTTTGCAAAGAAAAAAAAAATATTTTCTGATGTTTCATGAATATCCTCCCTCTAAGGGAATAGGAGGGACCAAATTTGTCGAAATGAACACATCATGCACACAGCCTAATATACCCTCAGTATGTTCTACCTAACCTTATTGTACTGCTGTGCTTCATCTTCTGTTTGACTCCACTTTGCAACACTGGCACGTCTCCTACTAATGGATTATTAATCACATTGTGCTTCATCTAAAACAACATTTCAGACAAAACTCCCTTTGTGCTCACGGGGTCACTTGGTGCACTCCAGGAGTATGTCTCCTTTGACGTGAGTTAGCAAATGTCACATTTTCAAGGTGCACATCACAAACTGTGACATTATATAAAGGCATTCTGCACAGTTGCCTGAATACTCAGACACAGTGTGTTCCTTTATTTTCTCCCTTTACTCTAAGTGAAGTGCTGGTCTTTCTCATGCAGGCAGTATGAAAGCTATTTGCATATGTTCACAAAATATCACATATACAAATGCTGCCTACATCACACTCCCTGCATAATTCAGTATTTACACAAACACAGTACATAAAAACATAAATATACATAACTACATGTGACGGTCCTTTCAGCATCCAAAGAGAACTCTAAAGGAGATATATTATATTTTCAGGTACATATTTTCCATCTGAGACTCTAACAGAATAGCTATACAGTCAGAGAAAAAAAACAAGCAAATTCTTCTTATATTGGCCGGCTCATTTCAGCTTCAGTCTGAAACATGTCATTTTACTCCGACTCCGTTACAGCGGGCTTAAAGGAAAACTCACAACAGCACAAAACGCCTCTGAGCACTGCCCTGTTTCTGGATCAGCTCTGGTGGCTTCATGGCCAAATAGAAGAGCAAAGTCATTCTGGTTATGTTTTGTTTTCTGTGATTGAATAAGACACTCTCAAATCTATATTATGAAGCCAAGTGGCCTTTGTGTGCATGTGTGTGTCTGCTTTATAAGTTGAAAAGTGGACAGATCAGGCCTTTGCCTTTTGCAGTACTTATGTATTTTGGGTCAATGATCAGACAGACGAAAACGGCTTATTGATACGACCAATACTTTTGGAGTTATTAGTTGACTTTTAAATTACAATAGACAGGCGGCCTGTGGACAACTCCATTCACAGCTGCGGGGGGGGCTGGATCTAGATCAATAGAACCATTCGGACACGACAGGAGAACTTGGTGTGATCATACACTAACAAGGTTGGTTTGGTTTTTACTGTGGTCTGGTTCCACTCAGCTGTTCCCCGGTCAGACCCGCCCCATTTACATCCCCCTCCAGACCCCCCTCACCATCCGATCAGACAGACTGGAGTTTAGCGGATCCAGACACATGGCAACAGTGAGTCTCAATAAACCGTCATGTTCAGTACTGTGTAAAAGTCTATGGTCCATGTCGATGTCAATACAAAACAAAATGAGATCCATTCTATTTTTCCTAATCTGTGCGTTACATCAGTAAGTTTAGCTCAGCTCCCCATTTTATCTACTGCTTCTGGAACCTGTGGATTCCCATGGGTCAATGAGCTAGTATATAGTATAACTGCATTCTTATCTGGAATATGAGAGTAAAGAACAGGACCAGAATACTTCATAGTCATCAATGATTGGAAGAGCATATAGTTGACATACAAAGCCAGCATTGTCTACTTTCATACTTGTATGAACAGAAATGACTGCGTCATAAATACCTCTGATTGGTTGAGTGATTGGCACTTGGAATACTACACTCATGCATGATGTGTCTGAACGTGTGTACATGGACATGTGTGTCTATATAGTGTCTAAAAATGTAGGCCACATGCTGCCAGATACCCTGAGGGACTGTAGGAGTGTCTCCTTAACTACTGGGGCGGGCAAAGTCAGCACACTGTTAGCAGATGGTGATTGGCTGTCTCCATACTCCCCATCATCCCAATCCACTGCTGACCTGAGGCGTTGTTTTAATCACTCTTGGTATGGCACCGCTGCACAGCATGACACTTTGCATCCACTGCACACTGTCCTCTCCACCTCTCTCCCTCACACTCATTATACCCCGTGGTGCTTCATTCCTCTTTTTCTCACTTCCAAAGGCAAATACTTGCATGTGCAGTATAACAGACTCAATGTATGCATACTGTACATGTTTTGTTCATGAGTGAGGTACCCAGCTGGCAACTGCAGTAAATATCAGCAGTATGGAGTTTGCCGCCAAACTCCCCGCTGAAGCAAGTGAATTATGGAAAGAGGGGAGAATGAGACTGCCTGCCACTTCAGCAGCTGGGCCAGCTGTGTGCATATGTGCATGTGTGGGTGTCTGTGGAGGGGATCTCAGTATTATTTGTCAGGTGCAAACATATAGTGATGACAAACATTAGACACAGTGATAATGGTCCTTGTGGTTCTATCGACTGTAGATGAATGACGGTTCGGGATGTCTGAGGGATTGGAGATCAAGATCTCAAGAGGCTGTATTGTCACGTGCACAGGATAAACCATAGCAGTTACACCATATGAGGAAATTCTTTTCTGCCAAGTGTTCAGCTTAAGATTGTGACCTTACTGTTTACACACTCAAATACATTCAGATTGCTTGTATATTTAACTCTTTTCTGCGCCGTAGAAGCTGAAATATACAAATCCCTTTCTATCTTTTTTTGACGAACATTATGATAAAAATCTCAGTCATTTTCTCATTCATTTGTTGACAAACTTTAAGATACATTTGTATTATCTTAGCTCACTGATGGCTCTAAATTGCCTATGTTGTTTTTCTACAGTAGGATGTGTTTTAGTCTAAATATCAGGAATGGGTTTAGATTAAAAAAAATAAATTGATTTGATTCAGCAAAAAAGTAGGTTTTACCCCTCGGCCAACTTCTGGCTGAAGGGGTATTGTAATTGTTTTGGTGTCTGTCTGTCTGTCTCTCCATTTAACAACATTATCACATTATCTGAAGAATGCATTGATATATATCTGCACCAAATTTATACTGTGGATGCATCTTGGAATGGAGCAGAAGCCTATTGAAAATAGGTGACCTTGACTTACTTTTTCAAGGTCCAGTGGCCTTGAGCAGTTACAATAGCTGAGTACTTTCAAATATAAATATATATGTAATAAGTTTTACACAAAGACAATTGAATCAAATTTATAGGGCAGTAACTTTCAACAAAATCTAACAGTATATTTGGCCAAGGGGTATTAAAAGTGTGCAGCATGTTTTCATACTGTCTTTATCTGTCATTATCGTTTTTAATTTGCATCTTTTATACTGTTCTAATTAGGTCTTATTTGGGTTTGGAAATATGTGCTGGGCAGGACTGAATAATTTCTTCAAATGAATTTGATTAATCAAGTTTTTCTTGTTTGACCATTGAGAAAAGTCTAAATTGTAAAACTGAGATTGTCTCTCCTGGAGACCTAAAAAAGAAAAAAATAAATAAAGCAACCTGTTTGGTGTAATGTATTCACTGTATTCATTAATATATTCAGTTCTCTCGTCGCACCCTGAAAAAGTGCATTATTATATTTCAAATCAGTTTTTATATTTTAGCACCATGTATTTTGACAAGCGCTAAAAAAAAAATGTTTTAAAATCATCAAAATAAGTACCAATCATGTGCAACTACTCTGAATCATAACTAAAAGTGATTTATTACCAGACATGATTACCATCCCATGTTGTAATTAGGTTTTAAAATTGAGGACACGTCTTTTTTGTTTTATGACGGAGGTGTTGAAACCCACTGGTGATGGTGTCCCTGTGGGTGAGGACTTTTGCTTTTATATCAGAGTACCTTGGACTTGTTTGAGGCTGTTCTATTTTTTCACTACTTCGTTATATGAACATTGATGATTGATGTTTTTGCAACAGTTCTTGCCATTTTGTTTTTCATGCATTCCGCCCCTGTCCTTGATCAGCTCCTGATTCATTCATGCACATTTACATTTTGTGGCTTTTGAAGCGCCTACTGCCAATTTTTTTTTTTTTTTTTTTGACAACCTTGCAAGTGCTGAAGTTGTTGTTTGTTAATATTGTACATACACAGCCTGGCCAAAAAAAAAAAAAAAACACCCACCCACAATATTTCACAGTGGCATCATTTCAATAAGCTTATGCAATGTCATAACATTTATTTCCGTCATTTTTTTGACTCATAACATGGCTGAACCTGGATCCGGCCAAGGGAAGCAACCTCACATCATAACACCACCTACACATGTTTGTACTGTTGGGCACTAGGCATCATGGGATATTTTTCATTCATTTCATCATCATCAGACCACATGACCTTTTTCCATTGAAACAGTCCAATCTTTAGGATCTCTATCAAACTGATGGTTGTTTTTCTTTAAAAAAATAAAATAAAAATAAGAAGCTACTCCCTATTCAGTTAAAGAAGTTCTTGCAGCTGAAACATATTCATCACTGCGATAAAAAATCCAATGGAGGGATCTCTCTTTACCGTGTTAAATCCAGGTGAAGACTATTTTCTGCTTATATAGGTCATAAGCAGTTAAAAAAAACATGCTGAATCATTTTAGTTTGGAGTTCTTTGGTCATATCACCCAGTCCCCTATCATTAAGTGTGAGCAAATAAATGTTTATAATGAATTGTCCCAGGTCTAATAATAACCCAGGATTGCATGTGCTTGTGTGACCCTATGTGCTCCGCTTGCTTAATGACAAGCATTACCTACAAATCCCTCTCCCAGGGCTCATACTTGGCCTTTTTTTGAGCAGTAAGTGGAAGCAATGTCAGCAGCTGTGATGTGGGTGTCTGCTGAACAGCCTTCCTGTGGCATTTTCTCCATCCCTGACACTCCATCGAAGGTTAATGATGCTACTTCCATGCTATCGTCACGGCAGCAGCAAGTGTGTTTTGGACAGAACAATGTTGGGCTTTTTGTATCCTGTTCTCGGACAGTGATGCTGGATCAGGAAGACTTTGTTGTCATCTGTTGTTGTTACAGTTCCAAGTAGCTGTCCTCTTTCAATTCACTTGAGGCAGATGAAACATATTGTTACTGAAGACTTTAGATAGATGCAGTATAATTTCTATTAAGCTTCATGCACAGGAACTAATCTGAACAGACCTAATTCAATTCCCTAAACATCCAAATCTCCATGTTCATAAATTACATTTTAACTTTTAATTCCCCAAACAAATTATATAATTGATTGGGGAAATTACACATTGTACAGCTCATCTATTTTATAAAGAAAGAAAAGACAAGAAAGAGAGCATCTATTAAAACAGTAGATGAGTTTCAATGTAGCGTAGTTGAAAGAAGCATAGTCACGTCATACTATGCTCTTTATACGCTATTAAGGGGTGTCTCTTAAGATATTTTGCTCCAGAAACAGTGGTGTCTCTGCATCCTTCAGCAGTCAAACATAGTAGTTTATAATGTAAAATGCAGTGTAAGGATTGGCACACTTTCTACTTGGTGATGTTTTACTGAATTTGTTTACTTTAAAATAACACCATCCTATAAATAATGTATTTTAGTCTGGTTGGTGATGTTTTGCTGCATTTGTTTGCTGTGAAATAATATCTTACAAATAATGTAACATGCAGCAGCTTTGAATGGAAACCAAATGCTTTCTACAGTACATATACACTTCAGCACCTAACAAAAAGAAAAAAAAAGTGACAAACTGTCACAAGCTAACATAAATTGAATCAGTCTCTTGCTGCAGTGACCATGCTTACCATCATTTCCATTGTCATTATTGTCTCAGAGAAACTATCATCCCCTAATCCTCCATGTAAATCTATAATGTGCCCAGTGGCCAGCCGTGAAAGTGTGGGTGTAAACGATAGCTGGATTATGCAGATAATACTCCAGCTGCTGGATGATGCTCTTGCATTAACAGGGTGAAGATGGTGATGAGATTTTCTTCACATTTCTCCCACTATGTCTATCTCCTCTTTCACTTTCACATAAGCCCTCCATTTTCTCCCATCTGATTGCAGTTCTACCTGTGAATTTGGCCAAACTACACTATGCATGTGTTCGATGACGCAAATAACACATTCTGCAATACGGTCTCTACTTAATGTTAATGGTTCTCTCTCTGTTTTTTTTTTTTTAAATCATGCCATGTGTTTAAGGTGTTAGTCCTGTTAGAACCTACTTCAGCTTTATATTAGTGTGAATATCTCACGCCCACTTGTCCATTATGCCTACCAGCTGCTAATTACCATTAGTACCAGAAGAGCTTTGTGTTTATCTTATTGGAGAAACCTGGGATTTTCTGAGTAAAACTAGCTGAACTCTCTGTGAACTCATATGAGGAAAAAGGTCACTGTGATATTAAAAATTCTACTATCGATTCATATTTTAACAGGTAAATCTGTTGCCTGAAGTTTACATAAAACTTCAAATAAAACACGTTAAAGTGTTTATGAAAAATATGGCATATAATCTATAGTTCGGTACTTTTTTCCGTGCTCGGTTCAGCCTTCTGGCCACTTAGCACTGCTGTTTGAGCTTATGCCAACAGTCACATTGTTGATGGAGGAGGCTGCTTTACCCATTAATTTTCTGTACTCAGTGAACATGGCACCCTTAAACAGCAAACAAACACAAAAAGGAGGCAGTAAACAAGCCCGACGTCAATGCATTTTATGACAACATTGTATATTCTCATCTATATTACACTTGTCTATGCGCTCAATTTTGTGTTGACGCTGAAACTGTGCTGATAATTTTTGGATCTGTAGGGACACTATGCACACCTGGGAAGAAGAAATGGTGATATATAAGGGACTGTAGATCCTTCAAAAGGAAGTTTTCTGGCATAATGCCGCTGTAGATCCCCCATTCCAATGGAAATGAGAAGTACTTCCTCGATCACCAATCACCCTATAAAGGTGAGATATCTGAGTATAGATTTGATTCATGTCACTCAGTGCTTGTGTCTTCATTTGCATTTGTATGAGATTATTGTTGTCACAGATCTTAAAGGTGACACGTGCTAACACAGAAACATCCCTATTTCAGTGATATATGGTGCTGTGTCTGTCTGTGTGTGCTGTTGCTATAATGGCTGCCTGCTCCTTCAGTTGACACAATTGTTTTTATATCGTGGTGTTTTGGACGTGTAGCTGCATTTAGAAGGAAATATCACAGTGAATAACTTACAGAGACTCTGCTTGTGTGAGATTTATTGTCTGCTGTGAGTACTTTCTACACTGGTGAGTAGGGGGGCTCGTTGGTATTAGAGGCTAGGCTCCACTCCTCACTTCGAATCAGTACAAACTTCTCTCCCACCCACCCAAGTAACCTGAGTTGTAGAGAGGTCCTGCTGAACACAGTGTGGCTGCAGATAAGGGAACACTGACAAATGAGTGGGAGCTTGTTTTTCTGAGTTAAAACAGAGAGCAGGGTGAGACAAAATCTCTGCTGACAAAAAGAGAGGTTGGGGGATGCTATGAGAGTGCCAAAAAGAAAAGTAAAACACTTCAGGGCGCCTTAGTAGAGAGACTAGAGCAACAGAAGAGGTGACAAATGAGATGGTCAGGACGGTCAGCTGCGGTGCAGGATTGTGCAGTCATGTCAA
>JAPTYQ010133275.1:0-14187 GCA_029814465.1 Ostorhinchus cyanosoma | reverse complement strand
TCCCATGTTGAATTTTTAAAGTGTGGTGCTTTGTTTAATCCTCTAACTTTCATTTGGACTCCAATTCCCAGGATCCTTCAGTGTCTGAAACTAAGAATCTACACCATCCGTCCACTGCAGCCACTTTGTCACATTTTTTATAATACTTCTTCATAAGTTAGAAGCCCATTTGTGAAACTCTTGCAGCTCTTGGTAGAATCATTCTCGTGTCGCTTCCCTAGAGTCACCACTTGGTGTCGCACTTGCGCAACTTTAAAACCTGATCCATCAGAGGGATCCGATCCTGGTCTGGTTTAATCATTTTTTCCCCAAACGCACCGACACCACAGCACCTCAAGCGGACACCAGTACATGTCTATAACCTCCCACTGCCTGCACATCCCGAATCCCTGTGAAAATATTAGGAGATTATAGTGATTTGTAAAGAATAACATGTTTTTGTAAATGTGATTGAGACTAAACTGTGTCAGACCGGACTGTCACTCATGTAAACGGAGGCTGATGGAGTAATCTGACCTCAGCAGCAGACACCGAGAAGCAGATTTAGGGCCAACAAACACACTTTTGTTTAATTTGTCTGCAAGTTAGGAGTTATTTGCGGTGGGCAAACCTCGTTAAATTCGACATGGGCTCTCAACATTTCGCAAGCATGCAATAGGTAGTTCAAAGCGCAGGATTCTCCATTTTGGAAAGGTTAAAAAAAAAAAAAGTTTCCAAACAGTGCAAAAATATTATTAGCTCATTCATATAAATTCATTGTAATCAGTCAAATAAATGCTTGTTCGTTTTCAGACATAATAGTCCCTTTAGCTGGATCCAGGCCCAGCTCATTTATTTCAGGATTTATTGATTGATTATCTGTTCTAACAATATTTAATTTATTGTGAAAATCCTGAAATGCCGTTCAGATGTTCCTCTGTTTCCTGTGGAGCTCATCAGTCAGACAAACACATGTAACAACTGCAGGTTTGAAGATTTTCTTTATCTCATTTTGTAATAAACATATAAATAATAAACTCTAGACATTTTTTGACACATCGCCCTGTTATGAAAGTTAACTGGTATGGTCTGGCTATATAGACTATCCAAACTGTGCATCTGCCGCAGGTCATTTCTATAAAACTATTTCCCTATTACAAAATATGAAAAGAAAAATACATTTTAGTACATTTACAGGAGTTACTTATTAATTTATTTAACGAAACTTTCAGTACTACTTTTACTGTTACTGAATTGTCAGAATCTGCATTTAATATTTTTCTCAAAAGAAAACAAAAGTAGAAACACAACAAAAAAAATAAGCAGAGAATGCAGACATGAGGCAGAATATCTGTCCCTCTCCGACAACTTAAACGAACAGTTTCCAAAATAATAAAATTCTTAATAAACCAAGCAGTACAAGATTTTCCAATACTTTCCCAACTACTGTATTTAAATTAAAATATATTCTCATATCTTACACTATTTCAAATAACGAAATGTGATTCGGTAGCGATCTGTCAAAATCTAATTTACAATTCTGTGTATAAAAATATAATTTATGGAACCCCGCGAAGTTTGTTCTCCCCAAAATATAACAGTCAGTTGCACATATATGCACATATGAACATTACAACCTGTCAAAGTTAGCTCCTTTCTACATGGTCTTCTTTCTCTTTGCGCTGTTTTTCTTTTCCTTTTTTTCTTGTCTTTTTTTTTCTTTGTTCTTTTTTTTGTATGTTTGTGTTGTTTTGTGTTTTTTGCATTTGAGATATACAAAAATAGATTATGCACAATTTGCTGGTCACACCATTTGAGAATCCATTTGTGTGACAGCAGCGAGTTCACATGAGAATAAATTATTCAAAGAGAAACTTTTTAAGGCTCCATTCATTCTTTGAAAGGGGACACATCATGGAAAAGTCACTGAAATAAATATCCCAACTCCGCTGGGGCCTTTGTCTGTCTGTTTGTTCGTTTTTTTTGTTGTTTTTTTGTTTTTTCATTATTATTATTTTTTATTTTTATTTTTAATCTACTGAACAGTTCGTGTTTCCTACATTTAGTCTCATTCTGCTCCTGTGGTAGAGGTTTCAACTCGGGGATACTGACATCCCCAGTGGATGGATCGAGTGGCTGTCCAAGAGCCATGTTCCTAATTGATAAAGGATCTTGGAGTACCAGTGCACCCCGTCCTTCTGTGCACTGACTGGAGGCTGAGAACTGGAAAACAACGTGGACACCCAGTAGGCGAGCCTGACAGGTGCCAGGGCCCAGTGCGCCAGGTCGTGGTCTTGGATCACTGCGTAACAGGACGCAAGGACCTCATCCACCACCACGGTCCCCTGCACGGTCACCGGCGCAAAGGAGCCCTCGTGCTCTTGCGTGTAAATCCGTTTTACGGTCACGGGTTCGAGTCCACGTCGCCTCTCGTCAAAGACCAACACCTTTTGTCCCGGTCGGACTTGGCTCGCGAACACCGCAGACATCAGCCCCTCCTCTTCCTCCTCCTCATCCTCTGTGGAGTTGTGGCCCACGTAGAGGAGATGCGCGGCGGTCAGGGTGATTTTCTGGCCCGAATCTGTTTCGATCACGTAAAAGATCCGTCTGGTCGTCGAGTCTTGATCGATGAACATGATGAAGTCGGTGAAAATGGGGTTTCCGTCGTCATCCGCTGCCAGGATCCGGTCGCCGGTTCGGAGATCTTTGACCGCCTTCTTGGTTCCGTCCTGGAGGGAGACCGTGGAGGACCCTGGGAAACAGCCGCCTGACTTTGCCGCCACTGAGTTTTCTGTTGAAATAAATTCAAACACATTAGAAAACATCTTTTAACCTCATCAGGACACACACAGTGGTGAATAAAATACTTTAGAGGCTAATAAATATCTGACATCCAACAATATTTTAACTTTCCAATAATAAACTTTACGCGCTTTGCGTCTTTACGCATTAAAACCAACGTCTCATTGAAAAGCCATTCAACCACTCTCCTTTTTTTTTTTTTGCGTGTATTTGTATTTTTCCTTCCTCCACATCATGGTGGGCCATATGCATTTTGCATAATGATGCCCGTCGTCTCCTCCATGCCAAATGCGTATTGGCTTGGCCCACGTTGTCTGAGGCGAGAGAACTCAAAGCCTTGGCTCATCTATTCTTAATTAAAAAACCCAATAAAGAGCAGGCATTGTTATTCTAAATCAGCTTGTGGATCGAGCTACTCTTGGTAAAGAACACTTACGCCTTTCCCAGCTACTCTTCCCATATTTACTCAGGTGCAGAAACCTCTATGTGACAATTCACACAAATAGGCGACTCACAACTACTATTTACCCAGTGGAGCCACTTTTCCAAGCCTCTCGAGTTGTAGATTTGAATATAAATGAGGGCCCGGACTCTTAAATGCTTTCTGTTGTGCAACATCAATGTCCCTCTTTCTACCACCTCTCCCTGCTTTGTTGTCCGTCTTGATGACAATAATTTTGGCCTTGGTGGAGCTCTTCACATACCAGTCTCTGGGATCACACTGTCCTGCACACAGAAAGGAGGAGGAGGAGGAGGAGGAGGAGGAGGGTGGTGGTGCTGCTGTGTGTGGGGGGGTTCCTCCTCAGAATTTGGGGCTTTTAATCTTCTTTTAAGATTCCCGAGCATGAAATAAGGTGACAACTGAAAACCAGATTTACCCCAACCAATTCAACATTGTTCAGCCAAATCCTTTTGGTAAAGTCGCATGACCCCTAATGACACGTCTGCCCGGCCTACGCTGTGATCTCAAAAAGTGTGTGTTGAATGATAAATGAGGGATTTATCAATAAACTTTCGGTCCAGAAACAAGTGCCATGGTTCATCAATCATTTGTGGACAAATCTTTTTTTTTTCAGAGATAGGTGTCCCCTCCTGTGTTTGAGGCCTGTGAGGAGGAGAATTTTAACTCAAAAATAAACAGCAATAAAACCGAAATAACTGGACACGAAAGTTAAAATGAATGAAATATGGATAAAATAAATGAAAAGACACCGGTGTGTTTACAGATACAGTATAAAACCCCATAAAAGTCAGAACTGACTGTATTTTATTTTTGTTTTCACTATGTGCATAAAAAAAACACCGACAATCCCATCTGATTTCCTTTCCTAGATGATCACATCTAGAATCTTTGTTGGATTATGGTCGTGTTTCCCACCAGGAGACGGTGTGGGGCGATGTAAGATCAAGAAATACGCTGCATGGGAAATGCTCACACCGCCACAGGCTGAGATGAGCCCCTGCGTCAGAAGCACAAATGTATATTTTCCATTTTATCTCATCACAAGATGAGCCAGCAGGAGGTCTGTGCAGTTAATAGACCGGAATTTAGAGCCTATTCTTATAATTAATCACTAATTGGAGGAGAAAGTTCCTTCAGATCTCATCATTGGATCAGTCACAAATGAATAGTTTGGTTCAATCTTTTCAACCTCTTATGTTTTATTCTTTGCTGCAGCTCGTTTTAACCACTGAAATGAGGTTTTGTTCACTTGATATATACATTTCCCACTCCACCCACTAGTGTCATCCTATAATTTTTCTCTTTTTATCTGCCTAATCTCATACTTTTCATACCCAACCAGGCCTTCGCTGACCTGCACCTGCTCTTTTCAGCAGGTTCAACAGTGCAGACTTTCCTCTCTTTCTTTGCATCCATACCTGCTTTCACGGAGCAGTGGATGTGGGCTTTGGATTCGTAATAAACCCAGTCGAATCCGGCTTCCACTGCCAGTCTGGACAAAGTGCCGTATTTGCTCTTGTCCCTGTCAGACGTGGTGATGTCCACAGCTCTGCCTTCGTAGTGAAGCGACTCCTCGAAGTGGTGGCCGTCCTCATCCCAGCCCTCGGTGACCCGCAGCTTCACCCCGGGCCACTGGTTCATCACGGAGATGGCCAGAGAGTTTAACTTGTCTTTACATCTCTGTGGAAGGACACATGGGCCGGTTAGTCACGTGGATTCTCATACTGGTCGTTATATGGATCATTAATAGTAATTGGAGTAACATTTACGCATGACGCGCTCATATCTCTCTGTAAACATACAATTATCACCTTCCCATTAGAGTTTTTTTTCCCACTCCCTGATGGATCCCTCTTTCATTTCCCTAATCTCTTCAGTCCATTACAGTGATACAAATGACCAGATCAGATGTGACCCCACCGAGGCCTTGCCCACACCTTTCCACCCCCACTAGCCCCTGATTCCTCTCAGCTGAGGTGAAACACTGCAGCTCCTGATCCTGTATGTGAGCTTGCATTTCTCAGTGTTGAGCAGCAGCGTCAGAGGGCACATCTCGGATAAGAAAGCTGCTGATGAAATATTGATAAGGCACCGCATTCGCTTCACTGGCCTATAACATACAGTATGGGGTCTTTTCGTCTATGAAAGGTGCGAGCAGCGTTCCTTTCTACCAAATAGTGCGGCGTCGAGCCCAACATGCGTGCATCATAAATTCATGAGCTTGTATTAGGCCATGAAATGAGCGAGTCCTTTTGTTGGTTGCAAGTTGTCTGTTTTCTTTAAATAAATAATTGATATGCAGATGATATGAAGATGATCTTCAAGAGCAGCTGCTGCCTTAAAATATCTGGAGTTTGTCCTATAAATAAATCGTCGCACCCCAACCTCTCTGCGCTCTCAATGAAGATGCTTGGCCTTCTCCAAGACAACTATTCTCAACACTCAACCAATATGTCAAATAAAACATCACAAAGAGTCTTTTCAGTCCAACCGCGGAGGGAAACTTTCATTATTCTTCTGCTGCAAAGTCTTGGAAACGTGACATGCCTCCTTAAGTCGAGGTGTTTTAGTTGCTGACGGACAGACTTGTGAAATATCCACGGATGGTCCGGGTACAGAGGAGAGTCTGTGTGTGACCCACTGTCCTCTCCTGTCATGTGTCCTAAAGCTGGAATGTTCACATACACCTAAAAACTCCTATAACCCAAAAGAAAAAAGGGAGGATTCACATATATTAGTGGCTGTTTTATGAGGATATCACACTTGTAGAATGTAGTGAATAAAACCTCCCCAAAACCTCCCACATTCTGAGTGGGATTGTCGGAGTCAAGAGCCGTAAAGCTTAACCTATTTATTAATTCATTAGGTCGTGTGCCGCAAATCAAGCCAAATTCTGCTCAGCCACCGTGAAGCCCAGCAGGGCGCCCTGGACCGGCGCTTTGTGCTCGGGGTAAAGTTGTTCAACAGCCTCCCTCTTAATCTTTTCACAAATGATTTGGTTAGAGGAAACACTTATCAGCTACCTGTCAGTGCAAACAAGCTGCCAGCTCATCGCTTTTCCAACTCGTTTGCACTGCGGGCTGAGACTGCAATCCCCTAACCGTGGAAAAAAATCACTTTAAAGCCTTTAATAAGTGTTGGGTCTTAACATTTTTTTCTTAAAAGTACATCATACATCTTCTATCCTGGTTACTGTGAGTTGTATAGTTAAAACAATACAGATAGTTAAATGTTTGTCTATTCTGTTGTGGAAGTTGTTGACTTTAATTATTACATTAAATCAAAGTAAACGCAGATTTATTTTTCCTCCACAGGCGGTAAAATCCAATCATTATTTGACAAGCATTACTTTGTGGGTAAATAGAGCTTATATTATTTCACCCGGACATCATTCAAGCACATATAGATGCTCCTGTTCTCACCAGCTCTAGTTACTTCAGAAAACCCTGTTTATGATAAATCATAAAAACGCAGCTTTTGGAAACTTTCCAGCTCTGTCTCAGGGGCAGGTGCTGGATCGAGCGCGCCATCAAATCAAAATATTGAGTATTTTCGTCTTTACTGGACTTCACTGACAGAATTAATTGATTAATTCATTTATTGCACACGCCCACGGAAGCTACAACATAGACATGTGCTTTGAGTCGTGTGTAAATACAACGTCTCCGATTTAAAAGGTAAGATAATGAGTAAAATCCACTGCGTCCATGCGTAAAACCTGTGCGTAAAAGCTTACTGGATTTATGCGTAAAGCCGTGGTACTGCCTGAGGAGCGTCGACACAGCGTATATGCCCATGTGATAACGCTTATGCAACCGGCAGAAAAGGCTAACAGTCACAGTCCTGCTGTCTTGGATGTTCATGCCTTAATCTGCAGTGTCATATTCGATGAAGACCACCTCACCTGTTTTAACTTACTGTGGTCTCCCGCTGACCAGGGGTCATAAGTTCACGTTGCGTTTGGAGCCCGGTGAGGGGTGGCTAAAAGCCCTTTCATGTACAATTCACACTTAGATCTTGTAGTGTTTTCTGTAAACGCTTGGATGCAGACTGAGAAACGAAGCCAAAACTAGAGAATAAGATAAGAGGCAGCCAATATTCTTATTCCTACAAGAATGAAATAGACAAACCCAGAGCACAGATGTGTGCTGACCCCCCCCCCCTCTGCAGACCTGTAAACACAGTTTACAGCAGGTGGGGCTTTTTACTTCAGATGAGTCTATTAAGGCACTGGAATTAAACTATTCCTCTTTTTGTTTGGGCTGAAGCTTCTGTACATTCTGCACAACGAGGACCAGTTTGATACCACCACGCGACAGTAATGATGGGATGTTAGTGTTTGAGACCCTATAGGTGTATGACAGAGGGGATGGGGAGGGCTGAGAGGGACACCGAGACCGCACGCACAGTGAATATTTCATCGGAGCTCGTGCTCACCCTTGGTGCGAGGCACGGGTTCAGGGACTCCTGCGCGCGCCTGGCTTCATCACTACCACCACCACCACCATCACCACCGGCATTTTATTATTACTGAGCCAATATCACCCAAGCGCTTTTAATAATTCACCAACATCTGAGTGCTAAAAGTCATGCTGAAGAGACGTGGCATCCTGCAGCCTGGAGAGATACCAAGCATCTCCGACGGATTGTGAGGCTCATCTTATCTGTACAGAACGAGCTGTGATGCTTGATAACTGCCTACATGAGCATGGACTATTTCAAAAGGATGTCATCTTCCATGCAAGCAGCGTTTGTATTAGACCGAATATGTAAATGACCGAGTTCCACCCAAGTATCAAGTCCTTGGTAATGTTCAGAAGACTCTCAAAGAAATGTCACTGTTTCATGCACTGATGCACACCATGCAAACGGCTAAATTACAGCAGCCTGTGCGAGAAAATGTCTGAATGAGCCACATCATGCCTGAATAAGCCCGGCTGTTTGAAACGGTGCGCATCCCCAGCTCTGAATTCAGAGCTAGAATAAAAAAAAAAAAGGCGCTTCAATCAATCTAAATCTCGAATAGACAAGAAATACTGCAAACCTTCATGAAATTAAAGGTACCATGAAAGTGCGCCTGTAAAACAACAAATAGAGCATCACAAAGATACAAATATAGATATGAGGACGGGGGCACATTAATATTTTAAATATACTGTCACAATCATGAAGGCCGAGTGTCCTGACTGTCCGCTTGCACATCACTTCTCCAGCTGGATTTCTACATTCGCTTCAAGCCTACAGCCTTTAAAAAGTCTTCGGCTGGTGCATAAAGCGCATCTGCTTTTACAGTGAAGTTAAAAGGCTCAGTGTGAAGAGTTCAGCAGCGGCTAAAACAGACTTCGCTTAAGGTGCGCAATCACAGTCTGACAAGGAGGTTGTTGCAGTGCGCAGTGATGGTGCGTTAGGAGACGGGCATGAGGGGAAAAGGGTTTTTCTGTCTCCTTACCTGAGTCATTAGCCTGTCGGCACCGGTGTTCTCCTCATCCTTGAATATGATGTCTGTGTTATAGTTGGGAGTCAGTTCTTTAAATCGCTCGGAGTTTCTTGTGATCTTGCCTTCGTATCTGCCGCTTGCCCCAAGGGTCTTCTCCGCCACGTTGGGGATGAACTGCTTATACGCAAGAGGTGTCAGCTTTTTCGGGTGTCTTCTCCTGCCGTAGCCCCTGCCGGGTCCGCATCCCATCCCAGAGGACACCAAGGACAAGCAGATGAGACCGACCAATACGATTCTGGTCCAGAGCAGCATTTTGTCCTTTAAGATCTCAACGAGTCGCCGCTGCTATCTCTGCCGTCTGCCTCTCCCGGCTCTCGCAATGTCCTTGTCTCCTCCTCTACTTCGCCTTCGCCTGGTCTCTACCGTGGCAGGTGCGGAAATGAACGCCTCGGACAAATGGTAATAACGGGGCACATCGAATGAGGGTTAAAAAAAAGTAGTGAGGGAATTAAAAGCCACGGGATCTCTAGTCGAGCTGCAGCCGCTTGTGTGAGGCGACCGCTTTTACTGCTTTGTATTATAGCACCGATCTATAGCAGGGGAGGGACTTGATTGGTTCGCTTAGACAAACCCTCCTGTTATCCCACAAAAAAATCTTAAAAGATTTCTTCCACCTGAGGGTTAGCTTGTGTTGCAGGGAGGAGGGGCTGTTCCATGGGAAAACATCAATTATACACCGTCGTTTTTCTCCCTCCCATTTTCCAGATTTCACAGGAAACTCAGGACAGACAGGAGCACTTGCACAGTGCGGGGCTCAAATCTGAAGCAGTGTAGTTAGGTGAAGTGATTTCAGTACGTGAGCCGTTATTGGAGTGCGTCTGGGATAACTTTGGCACAAAAGGCTTTTCCCAAGAGAATAATGGCGCTCATGTGCCCGCATTGCGCACGCACGTCTTGGATGATTTCTGTGAGAAGCTACATGCGTCCAATAAATCAACATTATGCACATTTTACCCAGTATCATTCTGGTTCTAACTGAAAATGTAGCATCTGTTTGTGGACATTGTCTCTTTGATAAACAGGACTGCATACGCACGAGATTGGATTTGGAATCATTTTACCATATGTAGATTAAACAAACTCTTGGACTTTTTTTGTGTGAAAGCATCACACAATGACAATATAAACCCTTCAAACTCTCTAAAACTTTACTAAACTTTAATATCATATACTGTGCGCGTTTGCAGTGCACCGTGCTCCCTCGTTGCGCTCTCTGTCTTTGCGCGTCACAGCGCACAACATAACCTTTCCACGTCAAGGCCCATATTCAGTTTGTAAGTAGCAGGTCGTGCATTGTTTCATCTGTCACGGTCATGAAGTGACTATGAGGTTGTGAACGGGACAGGCCGTAAAGTAGCAGATGAGGTTTAAGAAGGTGTTTCCCAGGCCTGTCCGGCTCATCCCAGGCATTTTTTCTAATTGGAACCAGCTTATTCGGTGCGTAAAATGGACTGCGTGTGTGTGTGTGTAGAGCCAAGGATCACCCGTGGAGTCCCCTGAACCTTTTACCCTCTCACAGTCCTCTTAATGGACATATTCAACAGTCAACCCCCCCATTCACTGGCATTAGAACTGAAAGAGGAAGGGATTTATATCAAGTATTCTGTCATTAATTATCAACCTAAACTAACGATTTCTCCAATCCCAGAATTCTTTGGCTAGAAAAAAAAATCCTGTTTCAATCATCAAACTTCCTGTGTTGTTTTCAGCCCCACACACAGATTATTTGTACTCCTGTGATTAGTGTCAATTATGATGTGTTAGTAATGTGGTGTGTTGATTACAAACTGCATGGCACAGTGACACATTAAACAGCACTGAAATCCACATTCAAGGCACAGCAGCTCAGACAAAAACATATTTTAAATGTTTCAGGAAGGCAAATTATTTGTGGGATAACAAACCAACTGTTAGAGTAATTACAGGAAGAGGGGCTGTTTTGAGGCAACTCTAGCTCTAATCACACTGACAGTGTGGCACAGGTGCTCTGAAGTGAGGACAGATATGCCAGCCTTTGGTGTGGCTTCGGTCTCATTAAACCTCGCTCTGGCTGACCTCCAGTCTGGCATTCACTGTCTATGCCAGACTTGTGGCACAGCAACCAGGGCAGGTGAGACTACCTGCCGCTCACTGAAACCGTGAAAGTCTAGTCTTCGCCAAAAGATGGCTTCTGCACACGGCAGGCCGACCAAAACCCTCCACAGCCACTGACAGCTTTCAGTCTCCATCACTGAATTTCATCAGTTTTTTGCTAAATGTCATGGAAACTCTGACCATGTCATTTTTTTTTTTTGGAAAACCACTGTCCAAACACAGAACTGACAGCAGCGGTGATGTCTTGAGGGACACCAGAGGAACTGTTTGGCCTCCAGGTCAGAGCTTTGGTTCAGGTGTCACAGCTCTGAGATAAAACTTGGCATCCCACACAAACACCTCAAAACCACAGAGGACATGGAGATACAGAGTTCTCCGAGTCCACCCCCATGCCTAACAGAATACAAGGCGGAAGAAAAATAAATAATAATTATGATAAAAAGTGGTTATGAAGAGGTTCTTGTAAAAAAAAAACCAAGTGACAAAATGCAATGGCAAGAGAAATGAATAATGCAGAGAGTGTGATGAATAATGCAGACTAAAGAGCAAGGTGTGCTGATGTGACAGACTGGATTTGAACTTGAGTTTCTCCCACAGAGGTAACCAACCATCTATCAGCCAGACCCGGGGCAAATAGCATTCGCAAACATTACACTTCATTGTTTGGTTTTGGCCTCCTTCGGTGCCAGATGGGTGGAGTTTGACACTTAAGGCAATGGAAATCACAGCAGACAGTTTAGACAATTAATCAAAGCATTGTCTAGAGGTCAATTGAGTGTATATACTCGTGATTAAAAAGTTATTTGACATGTCTGAAAAATGCAAAACATCAGAGAGCAAACACTAAAAAATGACGCTCACAGTGTTTGTCGACTGTGTTTGGGGACCTACCTGGGGATATTCCTGCAGACGGAGATGTAAACACCCTGGACTGTTTCCAATTCGGTGAAGGGCTGATATACAGGCACGAATCACATAGTCATACACTTATATTCCATTTAGCATTTGTTCCTCTGCTTTAAAAAACAGTTTTCAGTTTGCCAAATGGATTTTATAGACCCCTTAATGTAATTTCAGATTCAAACTGGATGTTTTCCCCAGACAATACTATTATAAAGTCTTATTAGACGCCTTTGGCCTGACAGCTTACTCAAATACATGACTCTGTAAAGACTTTCTCCTAATTAAAAGCTCCTGAAATCTCAAATGTGCACCGTTATGTGACGCTCAGCTGTTTCTTCATTGTCACTGACTCTGTCTTTGCATATGACGGTGACACAGCAAAACAAGAGCAGATTTTATGAAATAATTCTGGAGGGATTGAGGGCATTGTGCAATTCATATTAAGGAGCCTGTTGCATGTGATGCCTAATCCAATGTGAGGCATAAAAACGGCCAATGAGTCATCAGCTTTTTGATGTCGTATTCAAACCTGTTCTCCATACTACGCATGCTTTACGCCCTTCTACCTTCTCCCCGCACACTTGGACCACTGTCTTCAGCATGAAATGCTCCTCTTGATGCTGACTTTCAAAGAAATAAAAGATGTTGCTCAGAATCCGACTAAACCCACACCCATGTTTGATTTCTTGTGCCACAGTCTCGATCAAGCACGAGCGAGATGCAACTAGAAGCGGTTGAGCAGAGTTTTACCAGTGTTAAGTCCCCCCAATTACTGCTTTAAAGCCTCCTCCTGTCTGAATGTTTTGTAACATTGTTAGACGGATTAGGACTACAGAATAATCACGCACAAACATATAAGTAGTGTCAGGCTTTCCTTGTTGTTTTCCTTTGCAGCAAATAGGGTTTCCTTTCTTCCAGCCAACAGTAAGCCAGCCCTACCACAACTCATTGTGCAGTTTGTGGTTTTCTCTTGCAGGTGGGGTCTGCATTCAAACCTTTATCCTGTTCTGAACTTTTGACAAACACTTTACAGCACGGACATGTTGCCGTCTAACCCATGAACATGTGTCCTCCTTTGTTTGTGTAATAAAGTTTGAACAATCTTCCTCTAAATGGTTTATCTAAGCCGCACGCATCAAGCATTATGAACAAGTAAAGAGTCAGAATTCAGCTGAACAGATTCAGGTGCCCTGAGGCTACACTGTCAAGCACAATGGAAATTTCACAATACAGTATCTGGAATCACAGCCCTCAGCGTGCCCCGGAGTCTGTAAAGGCATTTTATTTGCACTCTCCAGCCGCTCCCAATACTTAAACATTAAACGCCAAGGCTAGACAGGCAAAACCACTTTGTACTGCAGTGCAGGGTGAACTCAGTGGGAGGGGAAGGAGGTGAGTGAGTGAAGAGCAGGGGGCTGGTGTGTATAAGTGTGTGTGTATGTGTATGTGTATGTGTGTGTGTGTGTGTGATATAGGTGAGTCAGCGCCGGCCGCCGTGCAGTGCAACACCATCAAAGTCTGAAGCAATGGTGACGGAGAAGGGAGGGGCCTCGGCATGTGAAATCAACATCTTAACAAGTGTTTTTTCTGTTACGGCAAATCAGGATAGTCATTAATTTATAAATGCAGGTTGAAAGTCAATATTAGTGCCACTGAGGACACCTGAATGAATGGATCTACACCTTAAAGGAGTGTTTCTTCTATTATTGTAGCTGTAAAAAACTTACTGTCCTAAATGGTTTTGCTTTGGAAATGTCACAGGAGACATATTTCCTGACAACAACAAACATGCACCATTCTATACAGATACTAAATACTACATTTCCCATAATGCTGTTTGGTATTATCTTCCAATAGACTGTTGTTGCCACCACGCAACCCATAACCTGTGATTTTCAACCTTCTGCCAGTGAAAATGCATTGGAATGGCAGTCAAACCTGTCACTTCCCATCCGTGAACTCGTATTAGATCGAAGTACTCCCAGTTCTGCACTGTGACGTCACAAAGCCTGGGAAACAACAATGGCGGCCCCCGCGGATGCAGAGTTTATGCAAGTTGTTTATTTAAACAAGGTATTGCTCTAACGTTATTTATGCACACATGTAGTACATAATCTGCAGCTACTCTAGCATTAGCTACTTTTCAGTCAATTGAGTGTAAGAATGAATTCCCAGTTAGCAATCTTTTGTTCTAAAAATATTTTGAAAATGTGGCCAAGAATGTTCTCGTAATGTTTTCAGCGGGTAGTTTCCCTGCTAGCTAGGCTAATACCAAATACGTATCATAATGTACAAATAACAACATAAAAAGTGTAACAGCTTCTCTGGCCTGATATGCCATCTGGAATTTCCCCCTGTGGGACTAATTAAGGCTTATCTTATCTTATCTTATCTTATCTTATCTTATCTTATCTTATCTTATCTTATTTTTCCTCCTCTTTTTCTCTCA
>JAPTYQ010133260.1:0-14188 GCA_029814465.1 Ostorhinchus cyanosoma | reverse complement strand
ATTATTTTAATGAAAAGTATTGGCCTATCACCAGAGGTGTCAAAAGTATTCAGATTCATTACTCAAGTAGACGTATATATACTAGGGTTTAAACAGACTTCTGTAGAAGTTGAAGTATCAACTCAAGCTTTTTAGTCAAGGAAAAGTGTAAAAGTACTGGTTTCAAATCTACTTAAAGAATAAAATTAAGTGTAAGGGGAAAAAATGCCATTAGGACAAAAGCTTAGGCTGCACCACAGGGGCTTATAGTGCACTATCCCACCTCCACAAAAAAACATTTTCCTAAAGGCCATAATGACTATAATGTCATATTAAACTGTTGATGTAGAAATATTTGGGCTGCACTGGGCTACCTGCTTCAGTCACATATATGCCCATTGAAAAGGAAGGCCTTTTAGTCCAATGCAGATGTATTAATAAAGAACCATATATGTGTACGACTGAGCATTAACATGTGTTTCATGGAGTGGAAGATATGATGACTAGTTGAATATAAGTATTGTAATGGTGCAAAAGCCAGTGTGATGGATCGCATACAAACCAATACAGTGTCAGAATGGTATATGTTTATACTTCGCATCCAACCACAATCAAATTCACTTTATCTGGATGGTGCGATTTATCTGGATGTTCTTTTTATTATTATTATTATTTGAACAATGACAAGCCAAAAAGTAAAACTATACTTTATTTGCATTTGTATAGCAATGGAAAAATAAAATCTAATACTGTTATCATTAAAAAATATGATTAAAATGTTAAAGATGGCTGGTATGTTATACATCAATTTTGTTCAAAATGTTAAAGTCTATTGTAAGCCGTTTATTTATCCATGCCTGCACAGTGTTATATTGAAGTGGAGAGACTCAAACTGATATTTTTTCTCATGGCCCCAAATCCCTGGTGGCCCCCCTGCACTTCACCTACATCTGAAATCTGCACCTGCACACAGTAATACGACAGTGGGGGTGAATCTGACAGCAGAAGCTCGTCCTGAGAACTCAAGCCATTTGTGCATTTAAATCCAATTCCTCCTAATGTATCTCAACTTCACTCTATGAACTCATCAGTCTCACAACACTGGCCAAGACAGCAGCAAAGCCTTAACAACCTCTCAGCCA
Source organism: Ostorhinchus cyanosoma (assembly GCA_029814465.1). NCBI lineage: Eukaryota > Metazoa > Chordata > Actinopteri > Kurtiformes > Apogonidae > Ostorhinchus > Ostorhinchus cyanosoma. The sequence continues at coordinate 13,067 of JAPTYQ010133260.1, read as the reverse complement.
CTTATTCACTCAATGGGGAGATTCACTTATCCTCTGAGACTAAACAGTCAGGGAACATTAGTCTCCGCCATTAGAGAGAGGAGAGCTGCAGCACTGGGAGAGTCGTGCAATCAGTGTCGACACATACTTGCACTGAGACATTCATTTCTGTTATGAAACATAGTTGTAGGACTTACTGTTAATGGTTGTGTGTGTGTGTGTGTGTGTGTGTGTGTGTGTGTGTGTGTATGTTCCCAGTCGACTGATCTATCCAGGTGCAGTAACACTGATCATCGCCACCTTCACATTTCCTCCAGGTTTTGGGCAGTTTATGGCTGGAGAGGTTAGAAACTGCATTCATCTAATGATCTCTGAGCTCTTCTTGATGTGTGTTCATTAACATTTATGGTGTTTTAAGAATAAGAATTGTCTAAAAATAATAGTTACACTCATTGTGTGTTCCTTGTCGTAGCTCATGCCCAGGGAGTGCATCAACTCCCTGTTTGATAATTTCACCTGGACCAAAATCTCAGGTTCCCCTCTTCCCCCCGGCCTGGGTCGTTCAACTGCATGGCTCCACCCCCGTGTCAGCGTCTTCATCATCCTTCTCCTCTTCTTTATCATGAAGGTATGTCCCTCCCTTACAACCGCTGTCATCGCATGGAAACCTTCTGGATCCTAACTTGATCCTGCTTTTGTGTTGCAGTTCTGGATGTCAGCAGTTTCCACCACGATGCCCATCCCTTCAGGGGCTTTTATGCCAGTGTTCATATTAGGTAAGAGGATTTTGGAATGCGAGTGCAGTATCCTGTGCTGAGCTTCAGATCAATTTGTCTTTAACAGCATGTCTTATCTCTCTCTTCTAGGAGCTGCATTTGGTCGCCTTGTAGGAGAGATCATGGCTACCCTTTTCCCAAACGGAATCCTATTTGATGGGATAGTCTACCGCATACTGCCCGGAGGCTACGCTGTCATTGGTCAGTCCACTGAGCTTAATGCTTCACCCAGGATTCATTTCAGGAGAAATAAAGGGGTGCCTTCAATGAATGACCCTCAAAGTACCATAAGTGTTTAAAGATTCACTACTGGTGTAAGATGATATCAAGCAGTGGTTCCCCAAACCTTTTCATCATGAAACCCAAAAAGTCAATTCCTCCAAAATGTCCACAATATGCACACATTTTTTTTTTTTCAGTTTTTTTCTACTAAACTCTGCTGAGGTTGTCTGCTCATGGCTATAGACATAAAATTCACACTTACTTCTAACACTGACAGGTAATATTTGCGTCATGTCACCACATTGACCGCAGCTCACAAACAATACAAATGTTAACACACAAACAACTATGACAGACCTTTCCTTTGTCAAAACACTGTCTCTGAATGTCATTTTGTCTTGTTGTTTGTTTGTTTTTTTCCATTTTTTTTCATCCAAAGTCTTTTCTGCCATATTTGTCCTGTTATGTCTTTTTTTCTCAGTACATCTTTTACATTGTTTTTTTTTTGCATATTCTCTGTCATTTTTGTCTTGCTATGTATTTTACAGTTGGTGTTTCTTGTCTGCATTGTGCACAGGTTTGGTGAGGTCAGCATTTGTAATTTTGTACAGAGAACACTTCGTCACCATTTCATTCAGTAAATCAGTTTGCATATTATATCTTTCATATCAATACGCTAAAAACAGCTGTGTGGTACCATTTTGGGACCTGATCTATATGTTTTGGAGTATAGCAAAATTAGTCTTGCTCACATATTTAATCCTAATTCCTGTATGATGACATATCAACAAATGTTTTGCCAAAACTCAGTCTGTCCTGTTACTTATCCTCTTAAAATGCTAGTACTTCAGTTTTTCACCATTGTAATCTTTAAAAATCTAAATCAAAAGGAATTTGACCTTATTTTTTTACTTAATAATTTCTGCCTCCAAAGGAATCAGTTTTAGGAATCAGTGAATGATAAATGACATATTATCTAAATATCATGTATGCTCTCCTCTGCCTACCATTAGGTGCTGCAGCAATGACAGGAGCCGTCACACACACAGTCTCTACAGCAGTAATCTGCTTTGAGTTAACCGGCCAGATCTCCCACATCTTACCCATGATGGTGGCGGTCATCCTGGCAAACATGGTGGCTCAAGGTCTGCAGCCGTCTCTTTATGACTCCATCATCCAGGTGAAGAAGCTGCCCTACCTGCCTGAGCTGGCCCTCGGGCACATCAGGTAAAGCCTGTTCAAACAGACCGTTTATGTTCTGTGTCTATATTATGTCTGTACTTGTGTGTTCTCCAGCTGTCTTTATGCAGCAGATGGTAATTACCACTTTATTTCCCTGCTTCCCCAGCAAGTATAACATCTTTGTGGAAGACATCATGGTGCGCAAGGTGAAGTTCCTGTCTTCTCAGTCCAGCTTTCGAGAACTGAACCATCTGTTAGAAACAACAACCCTGAAAACAATCCCACTGGTCGACTCTAAAGGTGAAATGATGACGCATCGCTCGTCTATCTCTCAACTCTCAGTGGCACCTTCTTTCCCCATTTGAGCCTTTTTTAGTACTAAATAAATCTTTTTTTTTTTTGAATGTGTTTGGCTTTGGAATAGACTAACATGCCTGATCAGAAACTCACTAAAAAGAAATCTAACTGGAACATTTAACACAGACATACCTCTGCTAATGAACTGAAACCCTTGTTTTATTTGAGCATTTTGTCATACTTTGCCACAAGAGGTTGCTTTGTAATACTGAGGGTGCTAGGAGAAAAATATCATTCATGTATAAAGAAATGTGCTCTGTTTATATGTGATATAAACAAAAATGTATTGATGTGTTGTGTCATAAACAATACCGACAATGCAGAACCTTTATGTGAAGTTAATTAAAAATGTCCCCCTGTGCACCGTTGCATTGAATAACGTTACTACCAGCCATCACTCCAGAGGAGGACAGACTTTGTTTGCTGTGAGAGTGAAACTGAAAGAGGGATTTGTTTTTGTTTAACTGTTCTGTCTACAAGGACATAGGGGATGCAATCATTTATGTTGACTTGTTTTAGCTGGAAGATTATGAAAAACTTGAGCTGCTTCAAGAGAGATTGTTTTTGCCAAGGTTAGGAGAAAATGTAGTTAAACTGAAAGAACTGGTTTATAATGAAATACAGTGAAACGTTTTAACTGCTGGATTTATGTTTCTGATGCCTTGTAAACCTTGAGGGTTGGGCATCATGTGTGTAGAATAATAAAAGTCAAATGAAATAAAAGGAGACGTACATGACAAGGTTGATTGAGTGAGATATACCTTTGCATTAAATAGACTTTTGCATTTTGAACTTTGATATCAGACAGTAGAGAGGAAAAAACACAAGGGCAATGAAATGCAACACAGCAAATCCAAACACGGACTCACAACTTTGATGCTCAAATATTTAACAATTGGCTCTGCTTTAACATAAACACACAAAATTTGTTGAAACTTCTCTTGAATAAAGACCCAATTCTCATATTTTCCTCTGCAGAGTCTATGATTCTCCTCGGTTCCATCGAGAGAACAGAGCTTCAAGCCATCTTTGACTGGTGGCTCTCACCAGAAAGACGAGTCTTTGAAAGAGGTCAGAATTCACCGGGTCAGGGTTCCAAAGTCAGCTGGGAGTCCTTCACTTTTGTAGACGAGGAGGGTGGAGAGGAGAGTGCAGACAAGGTGTGAAAAACACACTATAAATTGTCTCACAGGGGGGATGTTGTGAGCTGAGTGGTGAGTTTATTTACGATGCCATTCCTGACTGTTTTTTTCCTCAGACTGCTCCAGTGCAGGAAGAATGTAACGGACCCATCCCATCTCCAAAACCTCAGGAGCCCTCCACCAATCATACAGGCTCAGGTAACATGGCACATAAAGAATAGGCCCACTCCTCAGATGTCACTTCTTTTGCCACTTACATGTGTTGTTATGTTGTGTTTGTAGACAAGCGTAAGCTGCCATCAGTCAGGAGGACACTTCAGAGACTCTTCTCCTCCTCATCTTCGTCAGGCCAGACTGAGACACAGGTATGCTGCTGTGATCAATCTTGGCCACTCATCATGCTGACCCCTGAAGCTGGAAGGGGCAGCACATCACTGATCCGCTGTCGAGTTTGCAGTGACAGTTTAGACAGTGGCATCAGTCTACTAATGTGTCTGGAAGGGGAATGGTTTTATCTATGCATTGAGGAGTTTTATTCAGCGGGTGTTGCTCTAAAGCCACCAGGGGGCATCTTCCTGTCATCTGTACAGCTGTTCATACTGACCGTCCATCTGTCTGTCCTTCATCTCTCTTTCTATCTCCCTCTCATTCACCAGGAGACTGCACCCCCTCCAGTAACTGATACCATGTCCCCAGAGGAGGTAATGCACTGTATTGATTCAGTATCCTCATGGCCAATAATGAGTCAATGAAGCTGGGAATCAATAACTGCTGCTTCCATTTCTGTGACTTTCTATTGGATGATGCAGATCAAAGCCTGGGAAGAGGCAGAGCTTGATAAACCGGTTGATATGGAGCAGATCCGCATAGATCCCTCCCCGTTTCAGCTGGTGGAGAGAACGTCTCTGCACAAGGTGAGCATCCACATAATGCACAGCACTGACACATCAGTACTAAACAACAGTGTACAACAGAATCAGATTTATAAACATTTGATTTGGACTTAACCATTCATTTTTTGTTTCCAGCTGTACTGCATTGTTTTGCATCTCTATTCTAAAGGGACACCAGTTTTTACACATGAAAGGTTCAGTGTGTGATATTATTTTCCTTACCCTGTCTTCCACTGGCATCAAAAATCACAACAAAACCTCTCTAGGGCCTGTGTTTAGTTTGTTCTTTCTGGGATTTTTAGTTAGAAGTTAAAATGATCAAACTATCTCTTATGATCAAGAGAGGGGGCAATATTTTACCAAAACTTTGGAGAAATCTGGAACAAATGGAAGAGTTTATGCTTCCACAGATTTCAGTAACATATGAAAACATCTAGACAATTTGAGAGAAAAAAATCAAAAATTGATGCATTATGGTGCTTCATGTGTAGTGGTAACTGAGAGAGATGGAATGATGATCTGCCCCTTTTTATTCTGTGTGGAAATAGAGTGGCCTCGTAGATGTTTTAAAGCAATTAAATATCCGGTCGATCAATAGAACCAATAAAGAAAATGGAATCACAACATCATCTCATACACTAAGTAACAGATAAGACATCGTTCCTTGAAATCATCTTGTACTTTTTGAGACACACAGTGAATTAAATGTACAAAGAAATAAACAAAGACACTCTGTTAAACTTAAATTGACAGTATTTTTTATTACAGATGAACATGTTGATCAGTCAAGGCAAATGTTAATGCCAGATCTGAAGAATGCACTGCTGCTCATAAAATTGGAATCATTTTGTTTTCAGACACACTCTTCTTTTTATTCCTGTTTCTACACTTCAGTAATCACCATTGACTGGGTGCAGTGATTACACACACAGTCCCAGTTACACTTTTCCTGTCAAGAATAAATTACATTGTCATAATCATTTCATAAGAAGAGGTAAAAGTGTTTTATTCTAAATTTATGTGCAACGATGCACTTCAGTGTCCACTGTTAAACTGCTTTACATCAGTGGTTATGTAAACTACTCTGTATGTCTAAAATAGCTCTTTTTGAAAAGAAATTGAAGCCCTCTTGCCATAAAACACTCTCTGAATTTTTGTGTCTGTTAACTTACTAAATCTGGATCACACTCAATCTATTTCTGCAGTTACGTCTCCCTAAATCTTACACGAGGAACCTTTAAATTCAGCTGAACTTTACTATTTTAGTCTAAAAATGACATCTTTTGTGCCTGAACGGAAACTCTAATGAGCGTTAGTTATCTCGTCTTGAGCTTAATGATAGAGACAGGTGACATATTAAGAAAGGTTTAAAGGTCAATCCACCTCTTTCATTGGTCACAAGGAGTCACTGAAAGGTTTCATTTGTATAAAATGATGTGAATTACATACTATGGCCTCAGCCATTATCGGATCTCAACCCAACTCAACATCTCTGGAAGATTTTGGTCTAAGATGGTAGACAGGTCTTTTCATCACCATCATCCAAACACTGCATGAGGGAATATCTACAAGTACAGTTCACAGACTAGTGGAATCAAAGACAAAATGCACTGAAGCTGTTCTGGCAACACGTAGTGGACCTGTGGCCTTCTAACACACTCTGTGTTTGTTCTTATGTTAATGAGTTACCAGCCTGTAAATAAGAAAACCTGTTACATATTTTATTCATGGAGATTATGTTCAAAGACTTAGGGAGTGGTCTGAAAGATGCAAGTGTTCAACATATAATAAACAGAGCTGTAGAACTCCTTTATGTTTTCATCCTGAGGGAAAACTAAAAATTCCTGTGTATATTAGAGTTTATACAGTGACTCATGTTCCATAGCTGTGCCATATATTTCTTTTTTTACTTGTTTATGAGGAGCAGTGTAGTGCAGTCATGTGGGCAGAATGCTGTCATGGTACAGGACATTTAACACTGACTGGATCATGTCCTCCTCTCTCTTATTACTCAGACCCACACACTGTTCTCTTTGCTGGGTCTCAGTCACGCATATGTCACCAGTATTGGAAAGCTGGTGGGTGTTGTGGCGCTGAAAGAGGTAAAGTCACCTTTATTGTTTTTTGTTTTTTTCTTTTATCTACATGCTTTTGTTACCTCTCTGGGTTTAATCCTTTAATGCGGGCTGACAGTGAGCAGTGATGAGTTCACACTGTGGGCAGTTCTGTCATTGGGTACATCGTGCTTTACGCTCTGATTCATGCATTTTTTTCTATTAACCATCCTCACAACTCATCTCTATGCATGCTCATTTTAGTGATTCACATTTGTTTCATTCCTGGATGATTTCCCACTGCAGACATTTCAATGTTTTCCTCTCCTCTAACAGTTACAAAAGGCCATAGAGGGCTCCACTCGCAGCGGGGTGAGGTTACGTCCACCTCTGGCCAGTTTTAGAGACGCCAGCAGGAAAGCCAAGAAGCACCAGCCTCCCTCATCCACCCCTTCCTCCCCCACCCGGGACAGAGACCTATGGGGGGAAGGGAGCAGAAGGGAGGGGGAGCTGGTGAGGAAGGAGTCCAAGGAGGATTTCCAAAGGAAATCTTCCAGAGCAGGTCCCGGGGGTGACACCGCTCCCTCCTCCCCCAGCAGTGTGGGGAGCGCCAGCGGCTCCTCCTCCACCACAAGAGGGGCTGATGTTACTCCACAAGAGCCGGCATCCCCTTCTACCTCCTCCCCTACCGCCCCTTCATCTCCTGCTTCTCCAGTGTCACCCACCAGTCCAGTGCTCACTCTGTCCTCCCTGCAGGAGGAACGGGAGAGTGAGGAGTCAGATGAGCCCATATAGAGGGGGGGGATTTTTAAGAGGAAAGACTTAGTGGCTGGAGGAGCTCCCCCTGGGCACACCTCCGGCCCTCACAGACATTCAGCTCTCAGTGAGCAGGACAAACTGGTGCACATTAAGCTCCTTGTACACTTGTAGTACAAGATTTTCTTTTTGTACTCACACAACAGTCTCACTTTTTTCACTCTCCAAATCTCAGGTGCCTTCCTGTGTCTTCTGAACTGCAGACAGACAGTCATGTTCAGTCCCACATATCACTCATGTTCAATGTTCATCCATATAATGTGCGTTATATGTATCAATGTTTGTTCATTTCATTAAGTACCTTGAGATCAAATGACTGACAGCAATGAACTGTATGATTAATAATATATTGATAAAGACTTAATTTGACACAAATGTCAATGTGATCACGCGTTTAAAGGTCAATGATTGAGGTTAATTTTAAATTAAATCTTATGTTTATCATATATTTGCTGTATGGTAAATATTCAAATCACTTATACCAGTCTGTAATTTTTAAATATAATAAATATTAAAATGTGTCTTCTAGCTTTATCTAATCTTTTAATTATGATGATTAGAAAACCTTTAGGGGCATGAATCACCAAATCAGTGATTATATCCCAGTTTTGAGGCTTTACAAGCAAATTTCTTTGAGCACATAGATGTTTTTTTGATAAAGGTCAACAGGGTTTGATTCCTAAGTGAGTTGGAACAAATATGCAGCTCATCCCAGAAGAGAAGGCTTGGCCCAGAGAATTTGTCATTAATATTTTCCTGGCATAAAATCCCTAATAGGAATGTTCTTGGAAAAGCTTGACAGGCTGGATTATGTTGTTGCCAGTTCCTCTGTGATGGCTGTTTTGTCTGACAACCACCATTGAGCTGGACAGAGAGGCTGGTTGCCGCCAAACACGATTAAAAAAAGACACATCACATGTGTTAAAGCTGTAAGGAAAGGGACGGGTGTGTGACAGTGTGAGAATTTAATTATTTACTCCCTGGAAAAGACATCATATCACACATATGCCATTTGTTGGTTTGTTTATTTGCTCTTTCTCCACCGGAGGAAAAGAAGAAAGGGAGGACAGGTAAAGGAGGTTCTGTCATGCAGGAAAAAGAGGGGAAAGGAAGAGAAACAGGAAGAAACGGAGAACTGTTGACAGAAGAGGAGCGAGGGAACCACATGGAAGAACCATCCTGTGACAGCCGTCCAACAAGCATGCATAGGTGTGAGTGTTACGAGTGTGCACTGGAAACACCAGACACACTGCCGCATTTCAGACAACTAATCCGATTTTATACAGACTTTTACAAAAGCCACCCAATTTATACAGCGTTTTATACAGCGTTTAGTCACATGACCGAATTATACCCATGTTACATGTCTGATTGCCTTAAATCCCCTTTGGTTAAAAAATTTTTTGGGCATTTTTCTTTTTTTTTTTTTTTTTGACCCCAGGCAGTGATTCTTCCAACAAGACCGCAGACAACTACTGTACACTGACAGACAGACAAACAGACAGACACAATAATACAGAACAGGTACAAAGAGATAGAAAGAGAAGGAGAAAGGCAGAGAACCAGAAGCAGATTGAGCGTCATGCCTGCAGACAAGTTACTGTAACTTTTGGATGATGGCAGTAGAATTATACAAAAACAGGAACTTAACTGCAAATCAGTCAGTTAATAAAGACATGATCCGTAAACCTTAACATCCACAGAAATATATTTGGCTTCTTGTTATTAGTTTATTCATTCATTAAGATTTTTGATCCAAAAAAAAAAAAAAAAAGCAACAAAAGAACCCAAATTGAAGCAGTGTCTTTTCTGGTTTCATCAAGCCTACATGTGGTTCCTTATCAAGTCTTTTTGAGCAAACGGTCGAGCTCAAATAATCGTGTGTCATCAGCAAATATAAACAGATTGACATTAATCTTTAAGGTGACAAGAAGAAGATACTGCTCCCAGAAGGGTTGGTACCTACATAGAAATAATAAACTCTGTACAAGCTGTCACATTTTTCCTCCCCACCAAGTAATTGTCAATAAATAAATGAATATTTGCCATCGTGTAAAGACATTCTGTTTGCAGTTTTGAGCCCTCTTAGATGATCTGCCAGATGTCATACATCAGTTCTTGAAGTTTTCTTTGTTAATCTTTAAATAACTTATTATTTTTTAGTGTAAAGTCCTCAAAACCAGGCCAAACAAGAGTGCTTTACAAGCCTGGCACCTATTCTAACTTATACTGGAAGGGATTTCAACAAGTCAGTAGAAAAATAAACATTGTCCCAACATTGCATAAAGAAGCAATTAATAAATAAATTCATTCAAGTCAATAAACTGTTTTTTTTTTTTTTATCTTAAAAGTTTCTCACACAATCATCAAAGTGAGAGGAGAAGGTGCTCCCCAACAGAGAAAAGATGGAAACAGTGGTTGTATATTGTTCAGTGAGTCATGCACATAAAGTCCACCTTACTGTTACTGTTTTTAACTCTCCTCCTCGCTGGAAAACACCCATCATTCCTCAGGCGAAAGAAAAGAAACAAGAAAAAACAAAACAAAAAAATGAAAACATGCTTCCTCAGACATCACTATCACACTCCAGGCAGCTGCTTCACAGTAATCACAATGAGCAGGAAGACACCGATCTACTATTCAGTTCTAGTCTTCTGTTCTGTTCCCTGATTGGCTGACTGAGCCGCACACGGGCTGCAAGCATCCCCGCAAAAACCTAAACTGTCTGTACTCAGTGTCACCGATGGATTTGCTGGGTAATCGCCCTATTTACAACATCAACATTCCTTTGTTTTGTTCTTCGCTTGTCATTGTATCAGGCTTAGATTGTGATCTTGAGCTCAATCTCAAACTGAAGTGGTACTTAGGTGTAAAAAAATAAAGAAATCATACTGTACTAGAACAGTTGTCATGTGAGTGAGAGGCGATTTTTTTATATACTCAGAGTATTTACATCTATTCGACAGAGCTGACACTGGTCTGTTGCGAAGCCAGTGTTTTGCCTGCCTATTGCTGGTTACAATTTAGATATTGATGTGTTTTCTGTGTGTGTGTGTGTGTGTGTGTTTGTGTGTAGTGTTGATGTAGGTGAGCCAGCAGTGAATCTGTATGCATTTTAAACAGCTCCCACCCACACATTTAAAAGAATCCTTTTGTTTATCATTGTGTCTGAACAATGCTTTTGACTTGCTCCTGTGTCGACCGCGAGGAGACTTCAAAAACAATGTTGTGGTTGCAAACAGCCTTGGATCATGTACTGCCATCTGTCTTCCAGTACATTCAAATAGTGGTTATCATCCTCAATTTATCGCAACTATGTCTATGGAAAAAGCAGCTGAGGGTTCATGTTGTTAAGTGGCTCGGTTTTGGTTGTCGGTGGTGCTAAAAGCTTTCAGAGTGAGAAATGGGTAACGTCAACAGTCCAAAGGCAACCTCTGATCTGTTGGATTGCATCAGTGCAAAAGAGATTTGCTTATGCAGCTCTGTCTTAAATTCTCCGTCATTCACGCCATGAGACTTTCCACTCATGCCCAACACAGGCCCACTGTGGCCCCACCTGGGATACTATGGTTCAGTGCAAAGTCTATACAGTGCTGTATAGTACAGGTACTCCATAGTACTCTGAAGAAACATGCATACAGAGAGACAGAGTAGGAAGCACACTATCTTACAGTACAATCCTTATCTGTGCAGTGTTTAGTGTGTGCAGTCAGCAGGACAGGCCTGTCCCTGGGTTGTGCCTCAGGCATCCTGGTGCCACATTATACAAGAATTTATTCTCAAGGGTTTAACTGCATTTCACTGAAATGCTGACATTTTCTGAGCCTACTTTAATTACATTTGAAGTGGTTTGGGGCCCCGCTGTTGACTGTGTGTGTTCAATGTAACAGGGAAATTAATTTGATTAAACACTAGCTAATATGTTTAGTAACAGCTGTAAACAGAGTAGTTCTCCCTTAGGAAAACGGTTAAATCTTATTATACACTTATACATTGATTTTTCTTTTGTTTGTTTTTTGCTTTATTACAAAATTATTCTTATTATAATGATCTATTATAGTAGATTTTGTTATCATTTAAGACGATGACAGGGTCGGGTTTCTTGTCTTCATAAAAAGCATGCATGTTTCCATTTCCCCTCCTCTTGATCTCAGTATGGTTTCATTTCCAAGATGGAAATGTCACTGTCAGTTGGTGCCCTTCCTCCTCCTCCTCCTCCTCCTGCTCCTCCTCCTTCTCCTTCTCCACCCCCGCCTCCTTGTCCTCAGTGTAGTCCTCGCTTTCATTTCTCCATCTTCACTCCTCTCTTGATTTACCTTTGGGATGTAAGGCTTACAAAGAAATAGGTGTCCTTTGTTGCATCAGCTCTTGCCTCCTTTCTCTTGTGTCAGAGTCCGCTTTCAAATCTGTTTCACACCGTTTTGAAGAATTCATCTTGCAACCACAGAATTTAGTTTTTGATACCTGAAAAGGAACAGATTAATAGATATATATTGTATTATTACGCTCTTTCTGTCCTGCCTCCGTGGTCAGTTTATAACAAGGAGTCTCTAGACAGTCAGTAACTCAGTTGGTTGCCATGGAAGCCATTGGCCCCTCCTCCTCCTCCTCTTCCTTCTCCTCTAGAGTCTGAACAAGGCCGGAGGTGACATCGGAGGCCTTACGCTCCGTGATTGGCTCTGCCGGTGGTTGCCCTGGACTACTGCCACCGGAGGCATCCCCTTGTTGTGTGGGCGGAGTCAACGTGACTGCCTCTGGCTCCATGCACAGTGTCACCTCTTCTTCCTGCTCAGGACGGACAGAGCCAAACACACACAGGAGGTCCAGTCAACTTATGCTATGGACTAGAGCAGTTTAGTAATACTTTTGCTCAGTTAGCTGCTAATTAACAATCTAAACATATTCATAGATGTTTTCAGAATTTCCCATCTTCTGAACCAATACCATAATATTTAAACAGAGTTTATATTTTTTGAGGAGGATGTGGCTGCATCAATTTAAAGATGAACAAAACATACATTCAACAAGACATTTTCATTTTTGATCATTTCCCTCAATTAAAGGTGGACTAAGCATTTATAATCCATAATAAGAAAAACAAAATCTGCAGTGCTCATTTTAAGAATAATAGATTTGGGTCTGGATCACCAACTGTTTAACCATGTCCCTCTTCAGACAAAAAGTTAAAAAGTCTTTATTCAGATTAAGATTTCATGATGGAATTCTTGACATTGATAATGCGGATACATGAAACCCAGCTCTATTTTTACATGCATATCTGTGTTTTTAGCATTTCAGCATAAAACAGCCATCTAAGCTTTTTTTAGCTTCTTGTCAGACCTCTTTTTTTTCTTTTTTAACATGTTTTGTGAAATTCCAGAATATTTCCACACAGTTCATAAGCTGTAAATTCTGTATGAGCGCTGACAAAAACAAAACAAAAAACAACTAGTTTGTACACAGCCATGATTCTGGAAATGGGAAAAAACAAACCTAAACAGTAGGGTGTTTATGTGACTTGAGTTCAGTTATCAACAATCTTGCTTACTCCACCTTTCAATAAGCAAGTTACAGATTCTATCTATCTATCTATCTATCTATCTATCTATCTATCTATCTATCTATCTATCTATCTATCTATCTATC
>JAPTYQ010133247.1:0-14189 GCA_029814465.1 Ostorhinchus cyanosoma | reverse complement strand
AACCCTGTTGTGTGGTCCAGAGTCGCAGTATCAATGAGAATCCAGGCTCACGGTGTAACATAGGGAACTACCAGAACCGACCGGAGCAGCCAAGAGACGCCTGGGAGATAAGTGGTCCATATTATTTTTGGTTTTTTAAACAGCTTCAAGAATGGACTCTAATATTTTCTCCAGCTCTCAGCATTTTTTTTTTTTTTTTCCTCTCTCTTCCATCTCAGACCGCTGTGTTCATTTTCTCCTCCTGATTGGCGTTAATTTCGACCACAGTTACAGTCCATGTATGTGTCTGAGTGCGCGTGTGTGTGTATATGCACATGGATGTAGTAGACTGTTTTGTTCTAGTACATTCCAGAAACTGTCCTTGTTCTACAAACACTCCACCGGTGTCACCAGTTTAGGATACACTCGGTCTCTGGGTAGCGTCACAGTCCCTCCAAGCGATCCTCATCTGTTCTGTTGGTCGGCCATCATAACTTGAACTTAACCTTGGCTTAGACATGTAATTATTGCAGAGCTTGAACCTCATTGACAAATGCACTTGTCTTTGTCTTTATTTTTAGCCGTGCTGTTATCAATGGACTGAATGTTGTTTCTTTCTTTCTTTTTTTTTTTTTTGTAAATATATGTACAACATTTTTTGATTTAAGTGACTTCTTTACTTTTGGATTTGCAGCAGGTTTATTTTGTTGTACAGTTGACCTAAAACCGTTAGTTTTTTGGTTTTTTTTTTTTCCCAAATCCCTAGAGCACATTCATGATCATGAAGGTAATTTGACCTGGATGTTAAAAATTGCATTTGTTGTATTCACTACAACCTGGAAATTGCAGTTTACTCTTAAGAATGTTAGTAGTTGTCCAAGTCATTAGATCGGGAAATTATATATAAGGCATATATCTTAAACAATAACTCATTCTTACTTGCTCTGTGCTTGGTCATGAGCAGTGACTTTGACAGTGTGGGCTGTTCCTAATGTATATTTCATTTAGATTTAATAGGAGTTCGATTAAACATATTGAATATTACTCGAAGGGGAATCTCATCCAAGAGAATATATGAATATTCACCACCAAAGTGAAAAAAATGGAAACACCCATTTCTCTGTTGGGGAAGCAGATCCGCATATCCTTTCATTGTAAATGTTATGAGATTAATTTTGCCATGAGGAGTGTGTTTAATGCCATAGATGGAGAGCAACGAGTGAGCTCGAATTGGCCAAAACAGGCTGGGTAATTAGGCCATAACACTGCAATATCCCTCGTTGTAATAATTTGTGAAATATGTATATTTTAGGCATTCAAAGAAATAAATTGGAATGATTTAACAACTACAGATTTATGGGAATTACACATGGATGTTTCTTGAGTTGTAATGTGTTCAGATGATGAGTGTGAAGTGAGAAAAACAAGGGACGACCTCTTTTGTTTTTTGTTTTTTAAGTGACTGTTTATCCATCAGAGATTCACCCGTTTCACATTCATCAAAAGACTCTGCACTCATTCCTAATAAAACATACAATTCAATGATAAAATATCTGCAAAAATACTTTTCCTTATTTTACACACTAGCACCTACATGTAAAGTGAAAAAAACAAAAACATCAAATCCCCTAGAAAACAGAATGAACAGCAGCACCCGTCACTACATTATCAAAGGTTACAAAGGATCGCTGTCTATCGGATTTACGTTAAAAACAACTAGAACTACTGTTGCATAGATCACAGAAATAATTCAAAAGTGTTCAATGACATGGTTTCCTGTGGTAGGAGGAGTAAAAACTGACTACAGGCTGCAAATTCAGAACTGTTCAAAACATACTGACCTAAGAATGTACATCAAAAATGTGGCATCGAATCATGTAGTGAGTGGATGAAAAAGTGTCTCATCCCACAACGAAAGCACTTTAAGCAGGGCTTCTGTCAAGTTTAACATCCGGTTATTAAAATTTAAAGGCTTAAAAGGTCCAGTGTGTAAGATTTACATGGATTTTCATTAGTGTTCAATCACCTAAAAATGACACGAGTTCTCAGTAGCTTAGAAGGGGTTATTTATATCTTGCATCAGTGTTTCTACATTAGTTCAAAAGCAGGGGTGTCAAACTCATTTTAGTTCAGGGGCCACATGAAGCCAAATTTGATCTGAAGTGGGCGGGACCAGTAAAATAGCATAATGAATAAATGATGTCAACTCCAAACTGTTCTCTATGTTTTAGAGTGAAAAAAGTAAAATTATGCCATGAAAATGTTTACATCTACCAACTATCCTTTAAAACAATGTGAATAACATGAACAAACTGACATTTCTTAAGAAAACTAGATGCAATTTGAACAATTTTATATCTGGGTTTAACATCTACACATGTAAATTACAAAGTACAGATCACAGTGGATCAACAAATAAACCAAACATTTAATAACGGGTAGAATATTGGTAAACTTGCACGTAAGACATTTCAGAATGTTCATATTTGTTCAGGTTATTCACGTGTTTGTGAAATAATTTTATTTAATGTAAATACAGCAGAATTATATGAAAATGTTTTCCATTTACTTAGAAAAATTTGGAGTTGTGAGTATTTATAGGGTATTATGATAGTATTTTACTGATCAGACCCACTGGAGATTAAACTGGTCTGTATGTGGAACCTGAACTTCACTAAATCTATTTCCATTAAACTTATTTTCCTTTATCGCTTCAGCAACTTTTAACTTTTTTCAGTAACACTTTTTTTTGGCAATATGTCAGTTTGTCTGAATCTAGCATTTCCTTTTTTTTTTTTTTAAAGCGCATACATGAAAATATTACAAAAACCAGCTGGATGGAAACACACCCACTGACGTCAATACTCAGGGGAGGGTGAAATTAGTAATATTTGTAATTTCACCACTAGAAATCACTAAATATCACACACTGAACCTTAAAAACTTGTCAAAACCCTGATTAAAATGCTGTTTCTGGACTTTAAAGTGTCCCTGCATGCCATTTACAAAAAAATTCAATTAAGGGGAAAAAAATCAGTTCAAAATGCATCGACAACAAATATAACTGCACCACGAGACGCCAAGTCATCTGTAAATATCACGACGGTGATGGTGTTATGTATCCTAAGGTGCAGCTGTGCTTTCCTGTAGTAAATGTATGACGTGTTTATCTTTGGAAATATTCAAGTATTGATTATCTTAGTGTACCAGAGAAATATAAAGTCTTCTAATTGAATTGGGCACCAAGAAAAGATAAAAAATGTTGGTAATATTATCACGTTCTTGGCTCAGAAAGTGGCAGTAACTCTAAATTCTTACATATAAAAGGAATAAGAAATGCCTTCAGTGCCCTAATGATGCTGTAGCTGCTTCCTACAGTGAAACTCCACGACCGGGTCACACCAACATGGATTAATGTTGAAACCTGTAGAAATCATGGTTTAACTTTTAACTATATTACACTAGACTTTAGACTTTTATAGTAGGTTAAAATTTAAAAAGGCCAAATTTTACCCTGAGTTTAGTTTTTACTCAAAACCTCAACTGTTCTGCACTTTTAACAAGATCCAGTTCATTCGGAAAAGGATTAGGACCGCTGGGAAAAAAATGTAAATGAAGGTCCAATTTATATA
This sequence comes from Ostorhinchus cyanosoma, assembly GCA_029814465.1. Taxonomy (NCBI): domain Eukaryota; kingdom Metazoa; phylum Chordata; class Actinopteri; order Kurtiformes; family Apogonidae; genus Ostorhinchus; species Ostorhinchus cyanosoma. Next base: position 10,578 of record JAPTYQ010133247.1, on the reverse strand, counting down.
TTTTTATTATAATTATTCTGAGATTAAAGTCAATATTCTGAGAAAAAAAGTCAGAAATATGAGATTAGTCAGAATTCAGATTTTTTTTCTCAGAATTCTGTTTTTCACAGAATTCTAGGATTAAAGTCAGAACGCTGAGAAAAAAAAAATCTGAATTCAGACCTTTTTCCCCTCAGAATTCTGACTAAACTAAGAACAATAATTTAAACAAAAATTAAAACTGTTAGAATTTGGAGGGAAAAAAGTCTGAATTCTGACTTTTTTCACAAAATAATTAAAAAAAATATATATATTGGACCTTAATTTTTATTTAATTTTTTTTCCAGTGGCCCTAATCCTCTTCCGTAAATTCAACACTTTAGTTTATAAAATGTTTTGGAGTTTTGGCTCAATTTCCTGACATTCCAGTATTATTCCAAGTGCTATTAAAATTGATTTATTTTTCTGATAAAAATTGCACAATAAATTGAGGATACCTTTTTAAATCCTAAATATTAGATGCACCCACAATTTCCAAGGTTAAAGTTAAATATTACAACCTAAAAAAAATCATTTATCATTATCTTGATGATGATTTTGAGATGATTTTTGATGAATTGAGCAAAATAAGTTAATGGACAGATGTAAAAACTAATAATTTGATGTTGCTCGAGATCAGCAAATTAAACAGAATTTTTTTGTAAATTAATTATCAATACAAGATTTTACCTAAATAATATAGAAGAGGCAGTGGTTTCCTCTTCCTGTTTACACACTCGTTGCCACTGAATGACATGTATTTGAATAAGATGTAAGTCCTCATTAGTCCAGGTCATCGTTCCTCCGTAGTTTTCCGAGTTCAACTGGACTGGTTTTGGTTTGGTTTTCTTTGGACTGGTTTTCTTCATCAGTCCAGAACCGATGAAGTCTCTTGGATGAAGGACAAAACGTTTTCAAGAACAAAACCAGTCCAGTTCAATTCTGAACAAGTATCTCATTGGATTTACTACAAAGACTAGCTGTTATTTTGGGAGCTAGTGCTGATTGACTTCATTTCAAACCTTGTTCTTCTACGTCTGACCCTCCTCTTAGACCAAATGAATCTGCGTTGGTGCGACCCAGTCAGTGTTCTCTACGACAGGGCATCTTTTCCCTTCTCACCTGTGATTCCTTTATAGCAGGGGTGTCAAACTCATTTGAGCTCAGGGGCCACATACAGTCAGAACGTGTTCTCAAGTGGGCTGTACCAGTAAAATAATCTACAAATAATAATCAGAATTTTTATTCTTACTTTAGTACGAAAATGTGAAAAACGCGAACAACCAGGTACAACCTGAAATATCTTTTTTTTTTTTTTATTGTTCCAACTTCAACAGTATTATGCCTCAGCTTATTAAAAGTGGATCTACAAATGCAGAAAATATTAATAGAAATATATTGTTAAAATTACACATATTAAGACATTTCATGTAGTTCATATTTGTTCAAATTATTCTCCTTTTATTGTGACAGGATAGTTTTTAAATATAAATATTTTCGTTATATAATTTTATTAAACCAAAGGGAAAATTTGGATTTGTCATTATTTATAGGGTATTACTATTATTATGGAACAGGGAGAACTGAGTCAACTAACGTTACTTTCTTTGCAGTTTGGACACATTTAAACACAACCAACAAGTTTATGGCAACATAACGTAAGCCCTACCATATCAAATTGAATACCTTTTAAGGTATTAAATGCAGATTTGTAAGTTGAAGACTTTTAAAACCCAACTGGAACCTTGTGTATGTGGCTCCTGAACACCTTTGGCTGTAAATGTTTTCTTAATTTTTGCACTTTGTAAATTCATCCCATGGGCCAGAGTCGTGCATTCAGTGGCCAGTTTTGGCCCACGGGCCTTATGTTTGACACCCCTGCTTTATAGTGTTTCTTTAAAAATCTCCAGTGATTGTCGGTGTCACTTGTGTACTTCCCGTATGGTTTGATATCAGCTTATTCCAGGTGCTCCTCCTCCTCCTCCTCCTCCTCTTCATCATCATGGTGCTCCTGGTCACAGAAGTGTGAAGGAGCCATGTGTAGAGGCTCTGCAGACTCTTCTACCAGGCTGGAGATGTGAGGCTCCTCTGCATCTACCACAGCCTGAGCGGCAGAGTCGTCGGCCACAGACTCATCACCGGCGGGAGACGGGATGAGGTCGACCGGAGTCAGAAGGGGAGGGTCTTCGGTCTGGACAGGAGTCACAACGGCAGGGTCCGGGGATTCTACCGGAAGAGACAACTCGACCGCAGGTGGGATGTCACTGGGCTCGGGTTGGTCTGTGGACTCGGAGAGCAGGACCGACGGCTCAGCTGACGGGACGCCTGAGTCGGTGAAAGCAAGCGCAGAGGAGACGTCCATGGCCACCTGGGAGTCCAGATCCTGGGCCTCGGTCTGGTTTTCTGCTGGCGATGAAATCAGTACACTGTCGTCCAGCTCTTCTGCATAACAGGAAGATCATCATTAACAAAACCCAAATTAGATTAGATGACGTTTATTGATACCACAACGGGGAAATTCACTGGTTAGCAACAGGATAAAGAGTAAGAAATGGGGCAGCGTAAGGTAGAACAAAAAAAAAAGATACAAGAAATAATGTTAATACATAATAAAAGTATGGACTATATACATATTTAAATAAGAAGCAGAAGTGCAAAATAATCATGGAAAAACCCATAGTATATATCATGTCTGTTTCAGATTAAAGTATTAAATCAGTAAATCTAGGCCTTAGTTATATATTTTATTGACTTGTACAATGCAGAGAAATATGCAATTTATTAACTGTTACACCACCATTAACATTTTAGCATATTTGCTTGTATTTCACTAGAGTGAAACTATAAATTATAAATGTTTCTAAATGTGATGTGACTGCAACTGTCACGTCACATTTTATTGATGTACTAAAGCTATTTTATTGACTTTCATCTTAGTGAAATGTTCTAAGTGACAAAGTTCACAGTACGTGTTAGACAATTTATTGCAAAAGGTCATAATGTAAACGGTGAATCTGCAGAATCATAGGTTATTGTTTTGATTAGAGAACCCCTACAGCAGACAATACAACATTTAAGTAAAACTAAAATAAGTAACTGAAAATGTATTGTCAAAGAATTAGAAAAATATATTACAATCATAGAGAAAATTCTTTAGTTTGTCAGTTTATTGGATACATAGGCTTGTAATTTTTCCAGTTTTATTTTGATCTTTCCACCAGCAGATGGCAGCAGGTCATGTGTCTGTAATACCAGTACATCCTGACTGGTTTTTCTTTGATCATCACTCTTAGAAAAACACAAATGATTTGTAAAATAAGGGATAAAATAAAGTAGATCAAACATTTTTAAAGAGGAAATGTCCAAAAAATCTAAAGGTGTTTTAGCAGTTTACACTGACAACGTAACACAGAATGATCATATAGTGCTCTGTTGAGTTTCTATTTGGCTATAACTTTATAGTTTTCCCAAAAATTTTTTAAACTAAACTATTGTGAAACTGACAAAAAAGTCAAATCAGTGTAAAAACTAATACGTAACAGTGTGGAATAGCAGGTGACTAAATCAGCTGGTGTGTTTGCGTCTCGTGCTCTAACCTCCACATAAAAGCTGATGGATGAGGGTTTCCTACTCACCCACACCAGACAGATCACTGTCCTTCTCTTCGTGCATGGCCAGTGAAGTGTTGGTCATGTCGATGGAGGACATGGACAGATCCAGTCTGTCCATTAAATCCACAGGGTCAGGGTTCGTCACGACCACATCGCGATCAGAGAAACCTGAGAAAACATAAGGAGCTAATAAATCCCATCTGACCTGAAAGAAGTAGGTTTTTCATGCACTTATATTTTCATTTTATTATTATTGGGTTTTAGATATTTTACTTTGATACAATATAAATTTCACGTTGATCAAAGCAGTCAGTGTCATTTTTTACTGACTTCCTACTGGTTGTTGTGTCGACAGCTTGTAGTGACTTCACACTGTGACATTAGTCACTTTTCCATTGGACATATGTGCAAAACTTTACTAATATTTACTAAATGTCGAAAAAACAAGTGCCTAACGGCGGTTTTTCATTAAAGCACAAATGCGATGATTTGTTTATTATCACGAGATGACACAAGAAGTCATTCCATAAATGTGGTAAATGTAAAGATCATGTTGATTTACAGGTAAATTCATTATTATTATAAATTCCCCCTCTATCTGGTACTAAATTAAAAATGATGTGGTTTCCTGTTGTGTCCACACATACCGCGCCGTCTTTCTTTTAAAACTCTTCTTCGCTTTTTGTGACGTCCATTAACATCAGTTTTTGGTTTGTTTTTTTTTATTATTGACCTGACTCTAGTTGTGGAAAAAGGTCTTTCCATTGTAGTTTTGCGTGATATACCAATTGCACTACACCCAAAAACCAGCCAGCACAAAAACTTTTAATCAAAAAAACGACAGCTTTGGTGAAATTGTCATTTTTCCATTAGGTAAGTTTTTATGCACATGTTACATTCACACAATTTGGAAAAGTGACTACAGTCAACCTGAATTTTTGACTCTGTCCAAATACTGTTCTGTGCAACATAAGACCACCTTTATTTATCTGGGACCAAAGATGTTGCTACATTTTGTCACGTTTGACCAAACAGTTTCTACCTGTCGTCACACAGTGTGTGCGTGTGTGTGTGTGTGCGTGTGTGTGTGTGTGCGTGCGTGCGTGCGTGCGTGCGTGCGTGCGTGCGTGTGAACTCACCAGGGTCCATGACTCTCTGGATGGGTGGAGGTAGAGGAGCTTCTTCGAGAGTGACCTGCTCCAGGTCTAAGACATCATCACTTTGGCTTGAAGGTGCCATCAGCGGCGCCTGAGGACAAACACAGATGTGCTTCATTTTTACTGAAAGGAGGTTAATCTCACCTGATATTAGAAAACCTGCACTTTATACATTACATACAGTCAGCATAAGCAGTTTAACCCTTTAACCCCTGAAGTTCTGAGTGTATGACGCATTTGAAATATTCTTAAAAATTCGACCGTTTGCTCAATAGGAAAAATGTAAAAACGTGCTTATAGAATAGACCTTGTTCTTTCCATACACATCTGAGCATGCTCAGTGCACCCACCTGTGCCTGTGTAATGGGGGGCAAAACACAAAGCAGTGAGACCAACTCACAATAAGAATAGATGGTAAAAATAAATACATAAAAAACTGATGGTTTGGGCTCCTTTTTTTACACCGTTTTCCTTGTCGTTTTTTGTTTTAACTGTTGTTTGCAGTGTTGTGGTGATCTTCCTTTATTTTTCTAGTGTGTTTTTACTGAGTTTTGATTGTGTAACTGCTTTAGGGAGTTCAACCAGATGTCAAAAAACAGCTGGACTGCTTTAGAAAACAAAAGCTACTGGACCACAATTCAAATACTTGCTTAGTTTGTTCTCAGTTCATGTTCAACATCTTAAATCTTATTTAGTAAATTACTTAGTTAAAACATGTTAAACTTCAATTCCTCTCTCTCTTTTTCTGTTATTCCACCCTGTTTTGACACGAAAACAAAGTAAAACAAAACCACTGAAGAAAAGGAACACAAACACATACTGACAGCAGCTTTTATGGCACTGAAACAGACGACAATTCACAGTAGTTTCACTGAAATAATGTCCCAGGGGTTTAAGGGTTAAAGATAATCTGTTTTAACACTATATAATTAATCAACAGTAAAATGAAGTAGTAGTATGTACCTCTGTGAATCCATGTGTGAGCAGCTCTGGAGGGGGGATCTCTGCTGGAACAGGTGTGGGAGGCTTTGGTGGAATCACATCAGGTTGAATGGGGATCCGGTGCAGGTAGCCATAACCGATCCCACAACCCAAACTGAAACATACATACATACATGTTTCTGCGCCGTTTGTGTCAGCATTATTAACTCGTAAAGTAGTAACAAACTGAAACTACACCAGTCAAAACACAATGAAAAAATGCTATGTGCAGGGTTCCTACACATTTGAAATTTCTAAATTCCATACTTTTTCCACACCCTAATTTCCAAATGTCTTGGTAAAAAAATTTCAACCATCCAAACGTCTTTATATTTGGGATTTATGAGCCGGTCACCAGAGAATGTGCTTCTACCCATTATGAGTTCTGCCAACAATCCTACAAAGTATGTTGAATAACTCGTTCATGAACAGTGTGCAGAGGTCACCTGTCCGTCAAAGCAGCAGTGAAACTTGACGACACCTGGGAGGGACTTAAAATTGGTTGGAGGAGGATAAGAGCAGAAGGCGGGGCATTCAACTTGTCAATCTGCCCAAATGTTTTCTGGGATGACTATATGTGCTCTCACACAAACATTTTAGCTGCTCTAGCAAGCCCCTTAAAAAAATGATGGATCCATTTCTTTTTTTTAGATATTCATAATTTGACGTTTTAGAAAACACAACAGTGGCAACAGTCTGAGAAACGGGAATGTTTTTCCAAACATTTGTTTTCCGTTTTCCATACTTTTCCAGACCTGGAAATTTATAAAATCAAATTCCACCCTTTTCCATACTTGTGTAGGAAACCTGTATGTGTAATGTTGTGTTTTCTCAGGTGCTGCTGTGTTTTGACACTAGGGCACCGCTACACGAGTTTGTTAGTATGCAGTTATAAATTTTGTTTAAAAGTCAAGATGTGGGTGAAACGCAAACATACCTGCCCTCCCCGCCCCATGCTCCGTTTGGCGTGACCACCACCTCTCTGCAGGAGTCTGTTTGTATGTTATACACCAGCAGCTTCAGGGCCTTCCCTTCATGGGCCTCGATCAATGAGAAGAAGTCTTCAGACTGGAGAGGTTAAAGGCATTTTAACACAATGAATTCAAGTCTCTCAAATGATCAACCCAAACCAAAACAACACAACAGGAGGGCCAGATCAAGCAGTGGCACATTTCCTGTCCAATAGTCTCTGTGTTTAAACTAAATAACTTATCTCCATGTTTAAAACATGTATGAATAGGTCTCAGTAAGTACTTTCATACAACACGTTACAATTTACAGAAACAAAAATTTGGGGTAAAAATACTTAAATCACTGGTGCGCGACACAGGGATTCAAAATGAACATCTTTTTTTTTTCAAATGTACAAAACATACCCTTCTCATGTTCAGTATCAGGATAAAAGACTGCTGGAACTAAAACACTACAAATATGCTAATAAACTTTTATTTAACATACATATAACAACTGAAGTGATCTACACAGCTAACAGCAGAACATATTTGACCAATAATTTGATTGTATATAACCTTTTTATATTCTTGTCCTGTTGAGTAATTAGTTCCTACAGATTCACAGACTTAAAATATCACTGATACAAGCAAGAAAAAATATTATTAAAGTTAATAGTGCATTTAAAAATATGAGTCCTTTTTAGGTTTCATGTTATATGGATTATATCTGTATATCTTTTATTCTCCAAGTGATACTGAAAGTTTGTAAACAGTTCCATAAAATAGAGTTCTTAAGCTAAAATAATGAACCTATTTGAGAAATGATCGACTGTATTTATACTGATGTTCACTTTTGCTTGATCTGGCCCAGGAGACAGAAATAAGCCTTACATCTTGCAACACCTGATCTGCACCGACGATGTAGTCACTGTGAGGCTGAAGTCCGGCCAGAGAAGCAGGAGAACTGGGTTCCACATCCTACAGAACAAGAATGTCAGTTACAAAAGCAAGAAAAAAAGAAAGTTGTGTCATTAGTAACTGTGTTTTGGCTCACCAGGACGTGCCAGACATTCTCGTTGGCTCCTTGGTAGCTGCAGAAGCGAACACTGGCCCCCAGCAGACCCTGTCCACCCCACATACTACTGGGAACCACCTCCAACTCCCGAACCCTGGTGGTTTTTGTGCTGTACACCTCCATCCTCACTGCCCTCTCCATGTTGGCCTTCAGAAGCTCTTTCAGGAGGTCATTCTCCTCATTCTGGAGCACAAAAACAACCAAAATAAAGCAGGAGGCAGCTGTGGTTTCTATATGTTTTCTATGTATTTTTGCATTTATGAACAGCTTTTGATATTCAGGGTGTCCCAAAAAATATGACATCATTTCATCACCTAATAATTTGTTTAACATTTGTTTGGTCTTTTCGCTCAAAAAAGTATAATCATTTTTATTGTTCTGCTTTCAGGAATGGACATGCCGTTTACTGCAACAGAAAAAGCGTTCTGTGTATTGAAGTACGGCCAAACTCAGTCAAATATGAATGTGCAACGTGAATTTGTTAGAAGATTTCATAAACAAGCGCCAACAGGAAAGCAGATACTCTACACTGACAGTGTTTAAGTCCAGGCTGAAAACAGCTGTTGAACTGTGAATACGACTGAAAGGGTTCTATCTGCACTCTTGTCTTTTACTGTATTTTAACTGATTACATAATTGATTGATATTTATGTCTTATTATGTTTTAACTGTAATTGTGTGTTATTAACCTGTCTCTTCTCCATTTTTGTAAAGCACTGTGAATTGCCCTGTGTATGAATTGTGGTATACAGATAAACTTTGCCTTGCCAGATTTGGACGTGGCATAAGAAGTTTCAAGACGAAGGTTGTTTGTGTCGGAAAAAGGACTCCACTACCGACTGGATTTGTCCCGCGTCACAAGCAGCGCACATATTGAACATTTGTGATAACTTTGGAACACTATAAGATTACCATCCCCTAAAACTTTTTGTTTGAAATTTGTAAAATAAAACATTTTATGTCCAAAATAAATCCTAATAAGTATCATTTCTCCTGACCATGTAGTCTCTCCGATATAGACATCACATCTCAAATTATGTCATCTTTTTTGTACACCCTTTTTTGTGTTAGGTTGAAATCATACAAGTCTTCTGTTGTCGAGTGACAGAATAAAGTCAAAGAAGGGCTGCAGTCCAGCCTGTTCCGCAGGAGAGTTGGGCTGCACCTGTCGAAAAAAAAAAACACAAAACATAAGGTCTCTACATACATTTCTGAAATATCTGAAAATGTTTTATCATAACTATAAAAACAGCCTCAGACACTGTCTTTGAGGTCTGATCTGTATATGATAATTTTCTTTAAGACATTGAAGTTCAAGTAAATGGAAAGACTTCTATATGACTGGGTCTATGAACAAGAAAAATTAACTGTCAGACAATATGCTAACACAGATCAAGTGTTTTCCAAATGCGAATAAAAGCCAATGAAGCACCCCCTTTTTTTGTCAAAGCTCCTTTAAACCTTTTGTCCATGAATGTCAGAGTCTACGAGCGTCTGCTTAAGTTGCATTAACAAAAACAAAGGCAAATTAAAATACAACCACACAGTCCAGCTGATTCAGGCTGTGCAACCCTTTACTTTAGTCTATGTCTGAATATGACGGCGCCCACGTCTATGGAGCAGGTAAATAGTGCCACCTCATCGGTGCGACCGGCTGGTGGGCAGCATTAGCCAACTGTTAGCCCAATGTATGTGCACATAAGCTCTGCCCACGCTGCTACACACTCACATTTCGACAGCTACAACATTTTAATAAGTCTTACGCCGTGGACATGGTATCCATACGTTCCTCCTTCGGACACATCTGAACTCTGAGACAGGCCCATTTCTTCCAGCAACTGTTAAATATTAATACCATCGGAAAATAACAAGACACTGAGAATTATCACGGTTGACAGTCCGCGGCCATCTTGTTTTCAGACCATGGTAATCGAACGTCGCTGCAGTCGAACTCACACCCCATGATAACGCCATGGTAACACCATGGTAACGCCATGGCAATGGCAACGCACGGTAGAACCCGGAAAAAGTAACACCACATCTGATTGAACACCTGAATTCAAGAAAATAATCTACGAAATTACTGAGTCACATTTTGATACATTTGTTATATTTTAGCCATGAAAGAAAAATCAGGAGATCAAAAAACAATACGTGTTAGGGACTATTTCCCACTGTGTTATAATAAAACAAACAAAAAAAATTCGACAAGTAATTTGGGCTTATTATTGCTTAATAGTTCACACACTGCGCTAAAATATTTGTATTTCTAAATAAAGTTTTTTATAAGTTTGCATCCGGAGCTTTTTAAAATTTCATTGTTTTTTTTTGGGGGGGGGGGGTTCTTCTTTGCTTTTGTTTTGTTTGTTTGTTTACTTTTTCTCAAGTATCAATTGATCTTCTTTTTTTATAATAATAATAATAATTATTATTATTATTATTGTAGTAATTATTGTTACTATTATTATTATTATTATTAGTATTAGTAGTTGTAGTAGTTGTAGTAGTAGTTGTAAAAGTAGTTATAGTAGCAGTGGCTATAATAGCAGTAGTAGTAATAGTAGTAATTGTAATAGTAATAGTAATAGTAGCAGTAGTAATAGTAGTAGTAGTAGTAGTAGTAGTAGCAGTAGTAATAGAAGTAGTAGCAGTAATAGTAGCAGTAATAGTAATAGTAGCAGTAATAGTAAAAATAATAGTAATAGTAGTAGTAGTTATAGTAGTAGTAGGGTTAGGAGGGTGGGTGTAAGTGTGAGGGTGAGTAGTATGTTTGGGGTTCGGTT
>JAPTYQ010133206.1:0-14197 GCA_029814465.1 Ostorhinchus cyanosoma | reverse complement strand
GCTTAAATACCCCCCCCCCCCCCATAGTGTACGGTTGTAACTTTATTCTATTGTACTTTTATCCTTTTTGAAATACCACATCAAAAACCCGATATTTAGCAAAAAAATTAACCCACTGGATAAATGATGTGTGTAAATGTACCTTTTCATGTTGATATTCACTTTGGCTTCATCACTCATTTATGTTTTTAACTCACCAGCCGATACTCCATGATGCCTTTCAGAAGAATTAAACATCCAGCTGACAACAGTAAGTGGATTTAATCCGTGTTTTGAAAGGTTAGCTTCTTTAGTAATTATTCCAAATGATAGATGTAATAGCTTAAATAAATTAAATATGGGTGATTTTAATGACAGATCACCACTGTCCTGCTTATAAAACCTAACAAGTCAGTGATAAAAATAGAAAAAAAAAGGTAAAAACTGATTGACTGCTCATCTTTTTCTTCCAATTTAAGCCTAATCATCCACGTACAAAACTAATACGCTCAATTGAGACAAATTTCTACCACTGAGGCGACTGTAAGAGGACCAGGGAGGGAAGAGATTAGAATTACCCTCCTCCTCCAATGGTTACTTCGCACCGTATTCTCCGGGAGAATTTAATGGAAACAATTAAGTTGTCAAATGAGCCATTGTCGGAACAATTAAAGCCGCTGCACATGCCCGGGATTGTATATTAGCAGCGATGCCTCAGAGGTCAGAGGTGTCCAAATGTGTCCTGGACTCCATAAATGAGTTTTCCATACATGTATTATGTATGCTCACTGTTGACTGTTTGCACTTGCAGATGTTTCCGTTGTCGAGCGTTCGTGCACTTGCATTCTGTGCGCTTATATTCAAGAGCTGCACACATGTTTCATCGGTAGCTTTAAATAATTCATTAGACGTAGGCTTCGCAGCTCTTTGAAGCAGCATCCTTTCTGCTGGTGTAATGTGCCAGTATTTACTTGTATGATATGGTAACACTGATCACAGGTTTGTTTGACAACAGCAAGTCACACCAGCAGAAGATGCAATCTGTCTGTTGTAGTGAGATGTGGAAAACATCGTAACTATGTCGGAGGTGTTGGGTGATCACAAGACGATGCATGAGCTTCTGCCTCCCTTCGTTATGCATGGAGATAAGCTCTGGGAAGGCGTGTTTTCCATTGAAGTCTGTTCAAGACCAGAAACCACGGTCTGGTAGAGGACACTGGAGCCGCACATGGCAAGAAAATACTCTAAATGTTGGTGCCACGTCGGTGGGTTTCCTGTTTTATTGCGAATTACCAGAGGTTGGAATAAGCCAAAGTCCTGGATTGAATCTGTAGTGGCTCTAGCATGAAGCCAAGAGGGACACACTTCATGAAAACGATCTGAAAGTGAAACCAAAGCATCTCAATCTGCTGCTTACGAATGTAAATCAATGGGACGTCGACCAAACAAATTGCATTAAATTTACTTAAGTGAATTTCTATCTTTGTTGTGTCATGAGGCTCATCATTCGTCATTTTAAATTTATTTATAAATTACAATCTGATCATATGATGATGTTTTGAGGTAGAACGTCAATCCACGATTGGTATCACATCTAATAAAAAGTTACAACCAGACTATACAAAACAAACAAACTCAGTTCTCTAGTCTATTGCGAAGATGCTGTGTTCATGGTCTCCGTCAGCAGTTTCTTCATTCATTTCAGTTTGCTTCAGTTTTAGCACAGCTCAGAACATATGGACTTTACTACACGTTCTACTATTTTATGTACTTTTATGTCCACTACAGTGTAGATATATTCCATTTTCTCTTCTCTTCTCTTCTCTTCTCTTCTCTTCTCTTCTCTTCTCTTCTCTTCTCTTCTCTTCTCTTCTCTTCTCTTCTCTCCTCGGTTGTTCTCTTCTTTTCATTTTCCAGGTTGAAGTTTTATTTCACACTTAAAATATTTTCTAACCCTTTCTTTCTGTTGACGTACCTCCAGTGTTTCAGAACGCAGGAGACTAATTTTTCTTTTTTTTTTTACTCCTAATTTTGCAATTTCTTTTGATTATGATTATTTGGCTTCATGGCTTCGTTGCTAATAAGACATTTTCAGCGATGTGACAAACGCAAAACACATTTATTACCTCTTTGCACAGACTTTACTCAGAAAATATCCTCCTAAAAGCCGTGCTGAAAAAATAATTTTCTAATTTTTCTAATTACAACTCCTCACCTCCTTTGCTCTGTCTGAATTCCTGCTCTTTTTTGCTTGTGTACCTTTTTCCCCTTTTTAATTTTCTACCTGATTATGTGCAATTATTTCCATGCTTCATATATTTGGCCCCTTTGCAAGTGCTATAATTACTTGGAATACCAATTTACTTTATTTTTTCAATACGTAAAGGTTTGCTGTTGATGAGGATGTTCTTATAAAACACATAATTCTATACCAGTTTGTATCGTCGTATACATAATAAAAAGATTCATAACAGAGAGATGACAAACAAGAATCCATTCATTTCTTTATATGAAACCTTTGATCTGTAAAAATGTAATTTCTGTAGAATCCCCAGTGGAGGCGTAGGGACTTCCTCAATATTTCCGGCTTATTTAATCCTAAAATTGAATGTGTTGGTTTCGAAATTATATGAATTGGAAAGTCACTTTGCTTCACTGATTTACTTTGAAGCCGTCATAATGGAGGACCCAGCAGGGAGAGTAAAAGACCAAACCAGCCAGAGTCAACTTTGATGGTGAGCGATCCAGATCGAGTGTTCAATGAGAAACACTGGTGGAGGTCACGGAGGGCGCAATTATTTAAATCCAAATTCACAGCTCCCATCGTTTGCCCGTCCGCCCATTGTTGGTTTTCATTCTCCTCGTCCCCAGACTGAGCCTCTCGCCGAACAAGCAAATGGCTTTTGATTGTGATGAATGGAAAAGGTAATTGTGAGCTGGAAATCAGATGTGGTTACGTATCCAGCAGCATGTGTTATGTTTCATATGCATCTGAACATGAGTGACCTGGTATAAAAACAGCTGCCACTTGGCTGTTGTGGCTGGAAAACCACGGTGTCCATGGAGAATTCCAGTAATACGCAGCATTTCAATCTGTGTATCATTGGTTCTTTTCATATTCAACTGAGGAAACGGAAAATGAAAGAAATGACTGGGTCTTTCATTATTCATGTACAAATCAAAAAATGAGTTTTTCCATCTTTTGATTAATGATAGAATGATATTGGGCTGATATTTACGTTTTTTTTTCTTGTATTGGTATTGGCCTGTTGCGTTGGCCGATATGCTCTTTTTCCTCTGCCATGATTTACCTCCAGGCAGAGTTCACGGCACCTCCGTGTTTTAGATACTGCTGTCCACACTGGAAAAAAGGATGTTTTTGGTGTAGTAATATTTATTAGGTTAACTCTTACAATTTATATTTTCTAATCATTGGTATTAGTGAGAACTGGAATTATTCAAGTCAAACCAAATCTATCACTGGTGTCATGAATAAACTGTGGGAGGAGTCAGTTGTATTCTGTATTTTCACATAATATTCAAAGGTTTTAGAGTTGTTGCACATGAACCTAGAAATACCAAGCAAGCTTGAATAGTGTTGAAGTGTGTTTTGACTCCGCCCATGTGTGTTTTGACTCCGCCCATGCACCTTGTGATGTGGAGACAGTTTGTGCTGAGTCATGTGACTCATGTAGTTTAGTGTCCCTGAGTCATGTGACGGTGCGCTACCTTGCAAGTTGTCACTACTGGTTAAAAGTAAGTTGCTGTTCTGTGAAAAAGTCATGAAGTTTCACTAGTTTTTGCGTAAAGCTGCTGAACCAAAAACAGTATCCTCACCTCCCCTTTAGGGCACAGGGTAATAATTTACACCAAACTAACCAATGCAATGATATGTATCCCAATATAAACTCTATTGTAACAGTGGTCAGTACTGTTTTGTATCACAGACCAATGTTAGAAAAGAAACACCTGAATTCAACGTGTCCACAAACTTTTGTCCATCTAGTGTATTTAATGAGTGTAAATCCCTTCCATACAGTCGGAGAATCTCATCCTCCGCTGTTTTCCATCAGGATGGATTAATGCTGCTGCTACCGTTGTTGTTTGGGAGGTAAATACCAGAAGCTCTTCACTGTTCGAGGTGAAGCTGATTAGCTAAAATTACCCAAGGATCTCATCTTAATAATTGCTTGTTAATTTCAGGTGCTGTGTTAATAGCGTTCGTATTCTGGTTATGTTAACAGTAAACACTCTCCACTTTAAACGAGGATCCATTTACAGTCCGCTGCTATAGTCGAGGGGCTGGAGAAATCTAAATATACAGTTTTATTCAGTCAGCCGACGCAGCGTTTATTTAAATAAAGCTGGGAGAAGAAGTGTCGGGCAGGTGGCCAAAGCCTGGTTTTGCCCTGCAGGTAAATGTGAAGTAAAAACCATCAACAGCAACTGGTCAAAGAAAAATGACAAACAGGACTCTGCCTGCAGCTCTGTTTTCATCCACTGGAGCTGAGTTTATTTGGGCTGGTTTGGTTTTATTTCTTATTTCAGGTTCATGGTGAGTTTTGAGCTCACCAGCCGAAAGACCGTGAGATACCGTTTATTTATTTTTTATTAAGTGAGCAGTACGTAACAAAACATGTGAAAGACATGGTAACAAATAAGACAAGACAAAAACAGATACCAATTACATATTCATTATACATTAGTGTGTGAGAGGAAAAAAGAAGAAGACAAAGGAGTTGGTCACAATTAATGTGGTAATATTAGTGGTAATATTACTGATGACATAATCACAATCAACAAAAATACATAGTAACTAAATAACCAGTAATACTAATAACAGCTGCATAAAGGGGAGTGTTAAATTGATAATAATGTTATTGTACAGGGCTATTGTGAAGTGTCTGCCATCGTCTTCATCAGCCTTTTCCTCAAACCTCTTCAGCTACGGTTGGATTAATTTAAAATATTTCATGTCTTCCTCAGAACAGTTTCTACAAAGTTTGTTCAATTTAGAGAAATATACATTTTCAAGTTATTACAAATTTATGTTTCCTTCTAATGGTCCGTATTTTGATGGTTTATAGCATGTAAATGGTTCCACATGTAGTTGATATTGAAGTCATATATGGGCTTTCATTTGGGTCCATGACCTTTGACCTTGAAGGGTTAAATTCAGGGTCATCTATGTCTAGATTTCAACAGTCTTCTTCTCTGAAAGTACTGGTGGGATTCATTTCATATTTTAAGGCTTATGTGTTTCTTCACTGGAACAATAATCTACGTAGTGTGTTCAGTTTGGGAAACATTTAGATTTTTGAAGAATTTTTGAAATAATAAAACGTTCCTTTCCTTCTATTGGTTCATATGTTGATGGTTTTTTATCATGTAAAAGATTCCAGATCTCAGTCTAGTTCCTATTGATCACTGTTAGAACTCATATATGGACTGTGATTGGATGAGTTGAGTTCTCCAGTGAAAGTCCCGCCCACTTCTATAGTTAGATTGATCTGCATCCAGACCACAGGACTGGAACATAGAACAGAACCTGACAGAAGCTGATGCTGATGAACAGGGACGCTGGGGTGCTTTTTTTTTTACTCTTCCCACCTGCTGTGATGAAGGGAAGTTGGACAAAAATCAAAACAGATGAGAAAACACATTGGAGGCACTCCGACACAGCAGACTGTTTTTTTTTTTTGTTTTTTTTTAATCCATTAAACTCCCTGAACTCTTGAATCAGAGCTATTAATGCAGATCTAATTTGCACTCGAGTACCTTTTTTATCTGCGGAAAATGAAATGTATAGAATAGAGATGATGATAAATGGCACTTGAAGCTGAAAGCGTTGGCTTGTCATTGGCCGCCTCAGGTGTTATGTCACTTTCATCGCTCACCCATTGAAAAGCATCTCACTCCTTCGTCTTTTTTTTCTCACATCACACTTAAAGCACCGAGCCTCCTTTACATTTCCCTGCATTCCCTGTTCTTTGCCTCAGCACTCAGTCAGCTTTTATTTTGGCATGGGTGACCACAGAGGGATTGAGAGCGAGAGAAGATCACCTTTTATCCAGTGTCTCTGTCTAAAACACCTTTCAGTTTCTATTTTCTGGATGACCAGCCTGCTCTGTTTAACTTCACCGGATAAGCACATCTGCGAGGCCGTTGGCTGTTATCTGTCCGCCGACCGCCACCTCCTGCTCCCATTGTGTCCCCGTCAGCCCATACATCTGTGTTTCGCACACACACATCATTACTTACTGCTGGTGCTTTCGCTGACTGTATTTAGGCGACTGAATGCACATGGAAATCTGTCAAGTGTGACCCAACATTTTCATTGGTGGCTCTGCTGCACCTTCCGTTTAGAGGGGCAGTTTTTTCACCTTAATCCTGACGTTCCCCGACAAAAAAAAAAAAAAAAAGTGTGTATGTGGGTAAAACATCAATAATTTAGAATGAAATACTGTTATTGACTGAGCTGACACGTGCTGTTATCTGTATAGTTGGCCTTTTGTATATTTTAGTATTTCTTTGTAGTTTTTGGATACAAGAACAAAAACGATACATTTTCTTTTGAGTTACATTTTTATGCTGATTCCAAAATTACAATCAGTTTTTTTCTAGCACGTCCAGTTTTCTCCACAGCTTACCCTCCAGATAAGCAGAATTCCACTGATCAGCTGTAGTCAGACTCTGCAGCTGATTCTGATCGGACTCATCTACAGCTACATGGACACTTGTTTGTTCAGTCACAACTGAGACAGTGCAGTGAGAGGTGTGTGCAGCTGCAATAGGTCAGGACTAACACCACTGGAATTATAGCAGCCTTTGGAAAAACTGGATAGTGTTAAACGCTGCAGTCATGCCTGTTTTTTTCATATTTCATTGTATGTCAATATTTGAGAAGTTTTATAAACAAGCACATGCCTGTTAAGTACAGTATTTTTCCTATTTTTTAAGAAACGGGGATCCTATAGTTCAAAAACTTAATCTGATGGAGAGAAACTGAGCTCAGTTTTGGATTCTGCACCCAAAAATTTGTTAAAAACAAAACTGTTGGACTGAACTCAACAATAATAGTGTTCCCCAGTGTAATCAGTGGTGTTAATAGGTTTTCATTGACCCGCAGGTGTCAGTTTGAGTGGGTTCCTGGGACAGTCAATGGGTTCTCAATTTAAAAAAAAAAAAATCCATTTCTTATATACTTTTATTTCCTAAATTGTAGCGTTAAACTCCTTTGATGATGGTATGACATGGTTATAATTAACACATATTAACAATTATGAAATTAAACAAAATTCAAAGTCTGAAACGTTTATTATGAAACTGTCTGTGGTGTGGAATACAAAATTCAAACATTAACAATCAAGGATGTGAAAGTCAGCCTAATAGATCTCAAATAAAACACTCTCATAACATCCTGACAACTCCAATGTTTCCTCTTTTAGTGTAAAAAGGTAAAATTGCATGAAAATGTTGATGTTTTTGTGGAAGGATAGTTTGTGAATGTAAAAAAAAAAAACCTGAACAAATATGAACCTGAAACGTCTTTTGAAAAAACAAACTGCAATTGTACCAATATTCTATTTCTAAATGTTATGTTTATTTGTCGATCCACTGTGATCTGTATGTTTTAATGCACATGTTAAAATGATAAATGGATACAGATTGGTTTGTTAAAAAAAAAGTACTTATTGATTTATAGAAATTTCGGCTTCATGTTCACATTTTTTATTTGGATAGTTGGTCGATGCAAGCCTAAAGGTAATGTAACTTTACTTTTTTCACTCTAAAACATGCAGAAAATGTATTTCTAGGTTATGTTATTGTTTGACTGGAAATCCTGTTGGGCTGAATGAGGTCCCTGGACTAGTATAAAACCTACTGCATACAAAACATCAGTGTACAAAGCCTAAGACAATAGAAAGATAAAAATATATAGAGCCAAAACCAAAAAGAGCCAACAGACCAAAACATAAAGACCCTGCAAAGGCTAAAGGCTTTGAGTGTGAACCATCTCTGGTAAAATTAAGACTGCTGTTGACAAAGGAACCGCTGTGCAGCTCTTTCCACCTGTTTTCCTGGAAGTGCCAGACATCATTGGCACCAGCACCGGCTCTACCTCCTGTCTCCCATTTCCCTGCTAAGGTGCCTCATCCTGTGCAAACATATTGGTGATGTTGGCCTCGTGAATCCGAGCCAGAGCCAGAATCACATACAGAGTACAGACCCTGGTCCAAATAGGCCTGTTCTGTGTTGTGTTTGGGGTTCCTCTGGGTCCTGATCAATAAAAACGGGTTAATTCACTACCTGGTTCAGCTCTGGACTCGAAAATATAACGGACCGATGGAGTATAATAAGCCCAAAGTATGCGGAACCTGCAGGGCCTCATGGAAAATGGACAAAATGTACTGTTCGCAAAAAAAAAATGGGCTTGTCCAGTTTCAGAAATGATAAATGCGGCGCATAATGCTGGGTATTTTATCACAGAAAGTGCGACCAAAGCATAGATGGGAACATTGCTTTTGCCTTCGCAGCATCGATCTTGATGATTTTCTAAGAAATGTGTCCTGTTCTATGACGGGTGTGTGCACCCCCCCCAACTCTGAAGCTACTCAACGGAGATTAATGTTAATACAGTAGAATATGTTCTGAAATAAACATAGATCTCAGTCAGTCTTCCATGATGAACCCTCAGAGCTCCAAGGGGGTCTCCATCAGCCCCTTTCACTTCTGCTACGGGAATATTCCGCCTTTATTCCCGAACGACGCCTGTGTAAATGAAACGGTGGATCATTCGGTCCCACCTTCACCGTTGCTTTGTAAAACCCTCTGGAGGTTCTAACACAGGCCTGATGAAGGTGGAATCATGACTGTGGAACGCTGCGTAAAAAGAACACCACACCTCAGATCCAGGACTGTTTGTACCCAATTGATTTTCTACTGCACAGAGACTTTGTTGTAATGTTGTTTCCCGTCTCAGAGGGCCTTGGGGTTGTTTTGGGCATGGGGGGAAAATCATATGAAAGGCTTCTTAATTCCACTTTGTATGTACTGTTACATTACTCAAAAAAGATGAATGGAAAGAAAAAAGGAACGCCACTCATTCTGTAACCAAGGTGTGGTTTTGATGACGGTGACCTCTGAACTGGAGGGACAGCGGACGCTAGGGCTGCACAATATATGGAAAAAAAAAAAAAAGATGTTGCAATAACGGAGTCTGCAATATTCATAACGCAGAGATGTGTTATCATTTATATTCTTTATTTTTTTTTTTCCATTAACTTCCTGATTTTCACACCACGGGGTACCAGAGTGGTTTTCTCTACCAAAAAAACCAACGTACTGCTACTCCTGCAGGTTGAATTCAAGTTTACATGCTATTAATGTCGAAAAGATGTGAATATGTTCAGAGCACAACTTTAGGCAAGGCCTGAACACTTATATTTAATGATTTTATTTCTATATGCAGTATTTACCAAACCAGTGTTTAGTTAAAGCTTGTACTCTGGCACTTTTATTCTGAAATACATCCATGCCATTTACACATTGTTATATGGAAATAAAATGACTAAATATTTGAGTGTGTCTGAAGGTCTACAGCTGCACCATCACCAGGTTCTTGGACAGAATTGTGTAATTGATTGTAATAGTTCAGTATTTTGTCTTAAATTATAAATGAGTCGGCATTCAAACAATTGGCTCATTTTAATATGAAGGAAAGTTTTTCTTAGTAGATGAAATTGGCATTTTATTTATGTGAACGATAAATACTGAAATATTATCGTTATCGCAATGTTGTACACCCATATCGCAATATCAACATGAAACCACACATTTGGTCCGTTAGATTATTTCCAATTTTTAATTTGTGCCAACAATCGAAAGAATGAAAAACAAGTCTTTTTTTGCTTTATACATGAATAATGAAATAGTCATTTTTTGTTTTCCAATTGTGGATTCTCTATTGAATGTGAAAATGAATGATACACGGATTGAAAAGGAACACAAGCACATACTCACAGGAACTTTAATGACACAAATTCACTGAAATAATGTCTGAGGGGTTAAAGGGTTAAACTTTTACACAGTGGCTAAACATGTAAATTCTACTGCTCATTGACCGTCCAAGTCCAGTTTTCCTATTAAATTAAAAAAGTGGGATTTCACACCTCAGCCCGTTCTCTGCTGGGCTGTCCTTCCCAAAAACACTATTTTATCCTGATTCATTTCTCGGCTGAATGATCAGTAGGTTGTGTGTTTGGACGGCGGTATCGAAACAGCAGCCGTAGTAATAGAAATGCTTCCTAACTCAGGCGAACATCTGTGGATTCATGACAGCGCTGATATGTGTTACCCATAGATACTGGGTCTATTTCCTCCTTCCCTTCCAGTTAAATGGGTAACCATTTGCACAGCTGCAGGTTTTAGATTGTAAGTCGGGTTTGTTGTAAAGAACAGGCTTTCAAAGATGTCTTAAAACTTGGCGACGCCGCAAGAAGCTGAAATAATCAGTTCTGTGTCCGACGTGATCCTGGGTTTGTATCAGTGTCTGAATTTATCCAGTTTCCTCCAATATTAGACTGTTATACCTGGGGTGTCAAACTCATTTTAGTTCAGGTTCCGCATTCAGCCCAATGCGATCTCAAGTGGGTCAGAAATGAAAAATAATACCTATGGTTTAGTGCAGAAAAATGGGATTAAATAATGAAAATATTTACATTTACAAACTACTTGAACAACAGATGTGAATAACCTGAAAAAACTGATATTTATTAAGAAAAATAAGTGCAATTTCAGCAGTTTTAGCCCTTGTTAGGGTTTTCCACCTTCGTTGTTTGGAAGGATGTGTCTTGGTCTCAGGTAAAATATAATAATCAGTGCTGGTTTCTCTGGACAAGAACTCACACAGGAACTTGAGTGGCAAAAAGCCCTGAATTCCAGGTCTGGTTGAGTTATTTTCTTGGGTAACTCCACCCTGAACAATAGGTTGGACTTTCGCAACATGATCTGACTCAGTTTTGTCATTGGACCCCCCCCCCCCATGGACCTCAATCCATGAGTGGGGGTCAATTACTGTTCATGTAGATGTTCATAAAAGCTCAGGTTAAAGTTGAGGGTTGTTATATCAAAAGCAGAGAAAAGTGCAGAAAGTGTTTTTTTTTGTTTTTTTTTTCGGTTAAATCTGTCCTCAACATAAACCCAGTGTGTCCATCCACTGTCATTGATCCAACTCCATGGGTTTTACTGGTGAATCAATGTTGTCAAAGATGGTGTTTCCACGGTAACTACGGAGCCTCTGAACGTCCAAATAGGTCATATCTGATGACCATGAAAAGATGAACTGTATTTACACCAATAATTTAATGTATTGATAGAATGAGTGGATCAACAGGTATTAAACAGTTTAGATCAGTAGATGTCATGTGATTCTCTTCTGTTTGTTGTGCATTAGAGCTGGATTGCTGAAAACTGTGGGGGCTCGTCCAGGATCCGTGCTGGTTGAGATTAGTGGATCAACAGGTATTAAACAGTTTAGATCAGCAGGTGGATGTTTGGGTCTTCATGGGTTAAGTCGATACCTCCATGTTGCTCCCTTTGTCCATCCACAGCCTGAAGAATATTCAATTGATTCATGTTTTACAAAAAAGGCTAAGTTTGAGAAGTGTAAACAAGTGGCTGCAAGGCATGTTTACTTAAAATAAAAGCTGCTTTCCTTGGGGAAAAATTTCAATATTTCATTTTGGTGTATTGTAATGCAAATGTCCTCTCTGTGGGGGAGACTGCATAAAATTTAGCCATAAAGGTAGGATTTGGACACTTGTAGGCATTTACAGAAGAGCTGCAAAGATACTGGATCTACTTTGGTGAGAATAGCTCGAGTTCTTAAGCTGATCTGTTCAGTTTATTTATTCTGTGTCCGTCTGCCAGTTGAATAATCAACTCCATCTAGAAAACTACCATAACTCAGCTTATAACATGTAAATCTGACCAGTAATTAAAACATATAAACCTCAGTGAATTACCTCACTGTTACAAAGTGTATTTATTTGATTTCTTTTCTTAAATTCACCTTTTAAGCTACTTGGAAATAACACTAACCTTAATGTTTTGTATCAAAATGTTCAGGACGATCCCAGGATTATGTAACTGAGGTCTCTGTATTTTTGTTCCAGTTCACTGTAAAAGGAGATAATTCAGGCCAGTTCCTGAAGGTCAGATTTGTGTCAATGTCTGTAGTGTTGGTGTTTTGTGTTTATGATTTTGTGTAATAAGTGTGTGTGTGTGTGTGTGTCAGTGTATTTTAGGTCTCTCAGTTGAGTAATCATCAACATGGATGGATGATTGATAGATTCATGATAGATTGTGGATGGATGATGGATGGATATATGGATGGATGGGTGATCGAGGGATGATAGATTGATTGCTGATGGTTAGATGATGGAAGGTTGGATGATGGATGATAGATGGGTGGGTAGATGATGGATTTTTGATGGATGGATGGATGATAGATTGATGATTCCTGATGGATGGATGGATAGATGATGGATGGATAATGGATGATCGTTATCCTTTATTGATCAGTCTGACAATAATTCAAATCTGAATCTCCTTACGTTCACTCTGTTGTAAATAAACACTTGTGACTGATCAGCACTTCAATTAAAAACGAATGAAAGCATGAAACGCTCTGATTACCTGTAGTCTTCAGGCAGATGGGGGTTAAATATTTAATCTGCACGTTTTTCTGAGGAGACTTGGCTCTACTATCGTGGATAAACTGGTTTCACTTCCCCACAGTTGTATCGTCAGGTTTGAGGAGACGACCGAGCACTTCGTTTTATTTTCCCGCTCTCGTTCATGTTCACACCCTGCGTGCGTTTACATAAAGATATAAACCTATTGAACAGTACAAAGTGTTGACATTTGGTTCCAGCGTTATGAGCGGACGATCACAGGCGCCGCACGTCCAATAACAAAGCCTACACTTCCAACAAACCGACTATCTGAGAATGTGTATCTGAGAAGCAGCTATTGAAGTTCCTGTTCTACGCCCGACGTCTGACCTGCCACAGACTCCAAAAGAGGGCTGTTGCCGTGGGATACGTGTCTTTGTTGTGGCAGCCTCTGTGGCCTGGGCTGATAACGCTGAACATCCCATAAAAACATGCACATAAATGATCAGGACTGTCATTTCTGCGGCCGTGCTGCTGCGTCGTCGCTTTCATCCTGTCTGCCTTCGTCCTTACCTGCCAGGCCGCCGCCCACCTGGGACCCACTTCAGCACCTTCCATTCATCATCATCACCCCACCTTCTAAATAATGTCCACGCACCGGCCCCTTCCATCGATTTCAGATTCGGTCAGAACGTCCCTTTAATCACCAAAACTACGGCGCTTGTACAGTGTAATCTGTAGTATTGGCAACTTTTTTTTTTCATGCAGTTTGTTTTTAACTTTTTTAAAACACATTTTGTATGAACTTGACCCTTTAACAAAAATACCCTTTAAATGTCTTATTATTATTATTTTTTCCATCCTGGCATATGCCAATGATTTACTGCAACATTGGTTAATATGCATTATCCCCCCCCCCCCCACACACACACACAACAAAAAAGAAAAAAGGGGAGGCCAGGGTATTGTTTTTGAGGGGTTTTTTTGGTCCATTTTTCTGTCAGTTACTTTACACAAAAGCTACTTGACCAATTACCATGAAATTTTCAGGGAAGGTGTGAGGCGGTCCAGAAATAGATCCCATTCAATTTTTATGAATGTAGGTCAAAGGTCAAGGTCACCAAAAATGTAGTTTTGCAGTGATCAGAGATGGACAAATCGGGAATGTCCTTTTCATTCCTGTAGACTCAGTTTTACAGTGAGATTCTATTTGTTCTCACTGTTAATGTGCTTTAACATCAGAACCTTGAAGGACACATTTGAAGACTATAGGTCAAAGGTCAGAATCAAATTTTGGATGTAACTTTCGAACTATTCATCTTAGAGACTTCCAATGAGCACCAAAATGCTCATCTTTCAATTCTGCATCTTGTGTGTATAGATTTTGACATATTGTTGACCCCAGAGGTCAGGGGTCATTCGGTCAATACCTAAAAAACTCAAATGGACTCTAACGGAAAAACCAGTGGAGATAGAGACTTAGTTACTATTATTGACAGATAGGAAACCAGGTATGGGCTTCAAAATGGCATCATGACCTT
>JAPTYQ010133195.1:0-14200 GCA_029814465.1 Ostorhinchus cyanosoma | reverse complement strand
ATAAATGAGGGACTAATATTTAATGTGGTGGGGGAGGGGGGGGGGGGGATGTTGCGCTTGGCGGTGGTCTGCACTCTCCGAGTGCTTTTCTAGTTATTTTTATTATTAGGGACCGAGCCCACGAGCAGTGTGTGTCAGGCTACTACTGCTACATCTAATACTACTGCTATTACTGATCCAACCTGCATCACATAAAAACTGATTTAAAGTTATTCTATCCCTTATACACACACACACACACACACACACACACAAATACACACAAATACACACACACACACACACAGAGTAGGATTTTCAAAATAAAAGCTTTATTGAAAATGCTAAATTTTGAGTTTGAATAAATGATTAAAACATATTATCTCTAACACACACACACACACACACACACACAAAATGTAGGATTTTCAAAATAAAAGCCTTAGTAAAAATTCCAAAACATATACAACTGCCAAAAAATACCACACAACGGGTGGAGGGAGGCGTGATGGGTAACAGGTGGTGACATGGGAGGCTGAACACGGGTAGAGTGCGAGGTCCCGCCCAATGCTGCTTGCAGCTTTAATTATCATTATTATTATTATTATTATTATTATTATTGTTATTATTATTATTATTATTATTATTGTTATTATTGTTATAAGCTATATCAAATCTAGACTCAAAACTCACCTTTTCAGAGTAGCCTACCCACCATAAGTTTTATGCTCCATTTTACATCTTCATTTTATACATTGTAATTACTCTTTTATCTATTTGTTTGCTTATTTGTATTTTATGCATTGTTTTATCTTGTTGTACAGTGTCCTTGGGTGTCTTGAAAGGTGCTTATAAATAAAATGTATTATTATTATGATAAGTAATCTTAAATTCCCTAGTAATTTCTTCTGTTACTTTGAATCTTTTTTTTATTTCTTTTACTTTTGCTGTTTTTAGAAGAAAATACCAAAGAGCAAGAATCTCTTGGAAGAGAAGAACAAGACATAAATGGAGATGGGAATGAAAGACACAGTGGAGGAGGAAAAAAGGAGGAATCTCATTGGTGGACACGTTTTCAGGTGCATATTTGTGTGGGGGTTTTATATCTGCGTCTATTTGTTGATGCATCTGCTTTATATTCATTGTTTGACTTATATCATTCTCAAATATGACACCTATGACCTTGAATTGTTTGATTAAGATGGTGGACACTTTCAAATCTGAGATGTCTCTGCACTGTTGAATCCTTTGTACACATGTAGATCCAAAATGAGCTTCCTTATATTGCCATAAGCCTACAACTATTACATTCAGTCTAGTTTTACTAATTGCATTGTAATAGACGTCAGTTGTATTTGTTTATTATTTTTAGCTGTCTGCTGATTTGCCTGTAATTAAGGATTTCTTCAATCCCCTCTGTGTTTATTGTGAAAAAGGAGGACTTTCCACTGAAAGAAAACACAATGTGGAACATAGCCATCGGTGCAGCAGGGATGGCATCAGCTTTTCTGTATTTTTACTTCAAAGAGACTGGGGTCCAGATCTCCTGGAAGGACTTTGTTGATCACTACTTGAACAGAGGCTTGGTAAAAAAAAAAAAAAAAAAGCATGTTCTAAACATATCTTTTTTTTTTGTTTTTTTGTCTGTAATTTATGAGTTCTTGTTTTCTTTACAGGTGGATCACCTGCAGGTTGTCAACAAACAATATGTCAAAGTCTTTCCTGCCCGTGGAGTCAGCAGATCAGACGTGGTCAGTTGTTTTATTGCCTCTTCCAAAACCTGTACCTATGGATCTGTGCCTGTAGCTTCAGTCTAATGAATGAATGATCGCTTAAATACAGTGATTTTAAGAAAGACTATAATTCCCAATATTTACTACTTAAAAAGTAATTATCAAAGTAGTAAGCACCAAAGTTTATATCAAATGGTATTTATTTGCCTTTTTTTACTTTAGATTTAAAATCACCTGCTGTAACTGTTGCTCTGTGTATTTTTTAATTTTTTCCAGAATTATTTGTGGTTCTACATTGGCAGCGTGGACTCATTTGAGCATAATCTGGAGGTGGCTCAACAGGAAGTGGGTGTAGATTCACAAATACCAGTATTTTACAGCAGTGAAAACGATGGGTGAGAAATCAAACCCTCTAAGCATCATGTTTTAGACTGGTGACTTGACTTTTGTTCCTGATTCATTTGCTCGAGTTTGTTTTCATCCTCAGTCAGCTTCTCTCTTTTTCTACAGGAAACATCTATTAAGTATCCTCCCACCTTTATTACTGGTGGGTGTTTTACTTTTTGCCATAAGACGAGGACCTCTGGGTGGAGGCCGAGGAGGGAGAGGAAACTTCTTTGAAATGAGTGATTCCAAAGCCAAGTTAATAACAGACAACATCGGTGTGCGGTTTAAAGATGTCGCAGGCTGTGAGGAAGCTAAACTGGAGATTTTGGAGTTTGTCAACTTCCTTAAGAACCCGGGACAGTACAGGGACTTAGGAGCTAAGATCCCAAAGGTATTCCTTTAGCTTTTAATGGATAAATTATTGGTTCAGTGTTCAGTGTGTCAGATTCAGGGGAATCTATCTGCAGAAAAGGAATATACTGCCATATTTATCTCTACAGAGGAAGAGGATCCACTCTGTGTTACAACAGTGTGTTTTTACAATAGCTCAGAACAGACTTTGTCTTTTTTTGTTTCATAGGGGGGTGTGTTCAGTCCTAATGTGCCTTTACAATGTACTTTTTTCAATCTTCTTTTATTTATTTATTTTTTGTCTTGTTATGGCCATCTGTTAATTACATGTCTGTAAATGTGTTAAATATGCCACCTCAGTTGTGTCCTGCTGCACATCAGACGTTATGCAACAAATGCAAATGAGTGACACAAATCCACATAAAGACCCTTAAACCGTATTAGTCACCTAATATATTCAAGTGTGGGCCACAGTTATTTAACCATTTAACCAAAAGGTCCAGAGCAAACAAACTGAACACTGGTTCTAACCACACCCTTTCAGGTTTTAGGGGAGGGTGAGGCGATGGGCATTCAGCTGGTTGTAAACAGCAACTGGACCACTGGATGCCACTAAAGATCAGACACTGAACTGACTCTAAATTCTTATATAATGCTATGGCATAATTAAAATCTGATTACACATAGCATGCAGCAGCAACTTCTGAACAACAAGACATTTTTGAACATTTCCGATTCCTGCCACCTGTTCTTAAGAGCCATGCCCTTTGTTTTCAGGGTGCTTTGTTATCTGGACCACCTGGAACAGGGAAGACATTGTTGGCTAAGGCTACTGCAGGAGAAGCCAACGTCCCTTTCATCACCGTCAATGGGTCAGAGTTCCAGGAAATGTTTGTTGGAGTGGGCCCAGCAAGGGTAAGAACTGAGAGAAATAAGGAGTTGCTCCAGGAGTCTAGAGGCCGAGTGAAGAGTCACATGCCTTTCATGCTCTCATTCTTCTGTAAACACATTATTTACTTGGAATGATGCATCTTCTACCAAAACAGTGTTTTTTATGTTTGCACCATGTTTAATATGAACTCTAACTCATAAGGCAGTAAATATTTACAGTCATTGCAGGACTTATGATGTTTCTGTTTGTTATTAGGTAAGGGATATGTTTGCCTTGGCTCGCAAAAATGCTCCCTGTATCCTTTTCATTGATGAGATCGATGCAGTGGGCAGAAAGAGAGGCCAAGGGAACCTCAGCTCCCAGAGCGAGCAGGAAAACACCCTCAACCAGTTACTGGTGGAGATGGATGGTATAGCTGGGATTTCACATTTCAATGTTTGGATCACATTTCCAATTTGACATTACATAACACAGCTCTGATCTTTCCAATTTTTATTTTGTTTTCAGGGTTTAATACCAGCACTAATGTAGTCATTTTGGCTGGTACTAATCGAGCTGATGTTCTTGATCCAGCTCTGATGAGACCTGGACGCTTTGACCGACATATATACATAGGTATAGTACCATCTCTGTTGCACTTCAGACACATGTTCCCATATTGTACTCTGAGCTGAAGGTCTTTGTGAAAATGTGTCAGTGTTCCATTCATCCTCTTCTAATCCTCCTTCCCTCCTTGTGTCTTACTTGAATGTCTCATATTTCACATTTAAGTGTTCTGTGAATACTTAACATTGTTTGATGATTCCTTTTGTTGGTTTAGAGCAGCTCTGATCTCCTTTTAACCTACATTTACTTACCTCTGATTATGGTGAATAGTATTTGCAGGTTTTGATCTTCATCCCTTCCCTTAAATCATGCCGTCTACATGACATCCACTGTCTTTTATTTGTTTGTTGTGCTGTGGTCATCTGTGCTTTGTACATTAATATGTAAAGGTGTAACGTCAGTCTTGTACCACTGCACACCAGACATACATCAAAATGCAATTCAGTGCCACTAATGGACATAAAGACCCTTAAACCATATTATCTTTTCAGTTCTCCAGATGAGAACTGACAGATAATCTTGCTGTCACTTGACTTATTCCGTCACAGTTTCCATAAAAATAGCTTCAAACAAATTGAATTAACCAGTTATTTTTGTGCCTGTTCTTGTTTCATGATGTTAAATGTGTGCTTTGTGGATCCTGGTGCTTTCATCTTTGTGGATAAATTGGTTGATCTTTTCTCTGTCTGCTAAATCTAATTCACGCCCCTCCAACAGTGCAGCACAATGGTGGGCCGGGCAGTTCTCTCTTTGACAAAGAAAACTGGGGCAAAATCAGAGCTGATCCTCAATAAAAGAAGGATTAAATAAGTGGAGGCCAGAAAAAGGGACAGGGTATGCTGTTCCTCTGTTGGCTTAGTATGCTGCCTTTCTTTTACTTCTGCTGTGGTATATGTAAATAGTGTTTAGATGATATTAATTATTAATTCAGTTAACCCTTAAAGACATACAACTATTTTTGTGGAGCCTTCCAAAATGAATTTTCTCTCTATTTAACCTTTCCTAAGTGATTTGTCACACTTTATTCTATTAGCATTTGCATTTTGCACTTTTCAGTGCAAATTAGGTCTTTTTCTCTATTAAATTTATAGATCATGTAGATGTTCATGAAAGCTGTTAGTAAGGTCAAAGATTATTATATCTGAACACAAAATTAAGAAAAAGTGACTTTTTCAGCAAAATATATCATTAACTGAACATAATACAAGTGTCTACAACCACTGTTATTTGTCAAAATAAATGGGTTTTATCGGTAAATCAATGTTGCAGAAGATGACAGTGTTTCCACATGACTACGTAGCCTCTGAACTTCAAAATGGGTCACATCTAATGAAAAGGAAAGAAAGTGCATTTACCTGAATTATTTATGTGTATTGATATGATTATTGTTTAAAAGTAATCCAACATGTTAGATCAGTAGATGCTCTTGGTTACTGGTGGCTGAGGGTTAAATAACTTCTTACAGTAATGTTATTCTTTTCATTTTTTAGTCTAGAAAACTAAATGTGGGCTGAATCATTCTGTATCACTTCATCAGCTCTATCTGTATAATAACACTTATTACTCACCTTTGTGTCTTAATACTCCATCATCCACTCACCACTCTTCATTTAACTCTTGTCATGTCAAGAATAGATTTATTAACTCCAAATATTTCAGCTATTCAGAAACTCAGGCTCTTGTAGAAATGAATGCCATTGACTTTATGATTTTACTCAGTGAAATAAAAGATCCAGGTGTGTCCTTGGAAAAGTCAGCTGTCGTACAGTGAGCTTCATAATAGTGTACTTGTGTTGAATGAAACACTTACACTTAACCACGTTTACCTGATTTGACCTGAAGCACTGCATCCATAGAAAAGAACATTTCTCACGTCTAGATATTCTAACAAAAAAGCCTGTAATACAAGAGAAAGTCAAACTGAATGTCAGGGTCACTCAAGGGGTTTCTTACAAATGTGGTTTTTAAAACACCAGTACTGTAAGATCGGTTGTGGTGCTTTGAGCAGTATAAAAATGAATAGTTCAGTAATAGAAGACCATTATGGTGTGAGTTCTTTCTATTATTAACACTTGTTTTTGTTTTAATTTCAGGTCCACCAGATATAAAGGGCAGGGCATCTATCTTCAAGGTGCATTTGAAACCTCTGAAGCTGGACCCACATATAGAAGTAGAGGCTTTAGCCAGGAAACTAGCTGCATTAACTCCAGGTTTTACTGGTAAGGGTGGTGATGAGTATTCATGTTTATGTGTGCGCACACTTGATAAGATTAGGCAGGTGATTTTCTGTGTCAGTTTGTTTGCAATGTTTTGATTGAATCTCATGTGATTTGATTCTAGTGTGTGTTTGCTTCCTAGGGGCTGATGTAGCAAATGTGTGTAATGAAGCTGCGTTGATAGCAGCACGTCACCTCAACCAACATATCAACACTAAGCACTTTGAGCAGTCAATAGAGAGGGTTATTGGAGGTAAGTGAATATCTAAACATAAGTGCACATTAAGATAACAATCCAAAAATTAGACAGACCGTGAAGATGCCACTTAAGTACATACTTTTGTTTTACAATACAGTGATTTTACCTGCACTACAATGAATGTTGGTGTATTTATTTTTGTAATCAGTCCTTTATTATCAACTTGATATTCTAAATTCACACATAATTGAAACAAGTCCTTGAAGTTCCTTTGTTGTACTTTTGCTTATTTTAATAAAGTCTATAGATTTAATCTTATTTGATTTTATTGTAACTCCAGTATAAATTTGTACATGATAAGTTCTTTATATTGTAGAGCAGGTAAAGAATAAAGTTAGCTTTGCCAATGAGTGCATTTACTGTTGTCAGCTTTTTACACATACTTGCTTTTTGTCTAATTTAGTTACTTTTTTGTACTCTTAGGTCTAGAGAAAAAAACTCAGGTACTGCAGCTACAAGAGAGGACGACTGTAGCGTATCATGAGGCTGGACATGCTGTGACAGGCTGGTTTTTAGAACATGCAGACCCCCTTCTCAAGGTACTCACACAAGTTCCTGTTTCTCTTTGATTTCATTCCTGTCTATTTACTCTTAAGTCTTCTGTAGATGTCACTAAACGATCACACTGATGGTTTTTCTTCCAGGTGTCCATCGTTCCCAGAGGAAAAGGTTTGGGTTATGCACAATATCTGCCTAAAGAACAGTATCTGTTCACGCGGGAGCAGCTGTTTGACAGGATGTGCATGATGCTGGGGGGTCGGGTGGCTGAGCAGGTTTTCTTTCATCGATTGACCACAGGGGCACAGGATGACCTCAGAAAGGTCACACAGTCGGCCTATGCACAGGTACTCTCCACATATGAATAAACTTTGCCTCTGATATTGATCAATATTTTTGTCTGTGAGTGTGTGTGTTCTTTTCCCTCACACTACATTTAAGAGAGTTGCATTTATATCATATATTTGTAAATATGTTACAGCTGAACTTAACACATTTAGATAACCAAAGAATTTACTTTAAATAAACTTTAACCCCATAGTTTGAAGTATTAGCCTTCAAAAACATGTGATATTGTGATCAAGCAGAGATCATTGGTCTATTATGTGCCATCCATCCCCCTCTCTAAGTGCTTGTTTTTCTCCATATTTTAGGTTGTGCAGTTTGGAATGAGTGAAGCAGTGGGTCAGGTGTCCTTTGACTTCCCTCAGCAGGGTAACATGGTCACTGAGAAGCCCTTCAGTGAACCTACAGCCCAGCTCATAGACCAGGAGGTCCGGTCACTAATAGAGTCGGCCTATCAGCGCACACTTCGGCTTATCACTGAGAAGAAACAAGCAGTCGACACGGTGAGAACTGTAAATACTGTCCAGACGTCAGGAGAGACCTAAGAAAGTAAAAGCTACTGAAAGCAAGTTCATTGTAATTATTATGGTCATTATTTAAATCCTATTACTGCTGCTTCTACTGTGCTCATCGTATCACTGAGGTGGATAGTAAAAGTTGATTTTGATGAAATTGTAATTGATTCATTGAACTGATTTCTGTGCACATTGTAGGTAGCAAAACGTCTTCTGAAAAAGGAGATTTTGGACAAAGCGGACATGGTGGAGCTGCTGGGACCACGTCCATTTCAAGAGAAGTCCTCATATGAGGAGTTTGTAGAAGGTCTGGGGGAACTTGAGGAGAACACATCTTTACCTGCAGGCTTAAGGAACTGGAAGAATAATTAAGAAGATCCAAAGCATCCGTAGAAAAAGCAAAACACATGTGCCCTTTATCTGCAGGTGGACACGTAGCCTTAAGGCAATTATTCCTCTAGATTCAGGGGCATTTTTCTGAAGTGCTGCACCATCTGGTCCAGACTGCAGTCTGTCAGAGATCTGACTCAGATCCATGAGGACAGGGTGATGTGGTGCAGGGGTCTTAAGTGACCTTGAATATAAGATGTGCAATGTTGCATTTTAATTCAAGTGCAAATTCCAAAAAAGTAATTTTGAAGCCAATTTTATGTCAATAAGCTAGTGTTTCTGTCATGAGTGTTTTGTTTTTTTTTCCCACTGGAAGTGCCTTCTTATTCTCATGCAGGCTTAGTAATACTGACCTAGTAGAGCTGACCACTGATCAGTTCACAGAAACATGTTGAAATCAGGTCTGAACAGAGCTTAACAAACACAACACCAGTAGTTAAGTCTGTGAATGTTTAGCCTAAGTTTAAGAAACTTCAATGGCAAATTACTGTTTAAATCCAGAATGTTTCAGGAATGTCAGATGTACGTCTGTTTTAGATACAAGGGATCTCTTTTTTTAATGTTTTATAGATAAAAGTTACATTAGTGTCAGTTCAATATTACTCCAACATGTGTGGGACTGATCTGAATTAGCGTCATTGTCTTTTTTCATCAGATCACGTCTCTGTTCAACCTGAGTTTGAGTCAAGTAAGAATGAATTAAAATTTTTTTTATTATTGTTTTTAAAAGTTGGTTGTTAACGCCTTCCAAACTAGTAAGCAAGGTTAGTTACATTCTCATTTTCATTTATTACCACTCCAAATGTTGGTTTCCTCGGTGTTAATAACCAGTTGCTTTAGTGATGGTCAGTGGGGTTTAGTTTATAAAATGTGTGATCTCAAATCACACAGTGACAGTATGGACAGACCGTGAAAGGACAACAGTCGGTGTCAATATGATATTAAATAAATCTTCAGGACATTGATAATACAGCCTCTCTGTTCTGAATCCAGAAATACTTAGATGATGTTTTCCATTTGTATGTCCTGCTGTGTGTGTAACATTTCAAGGTGCACTTTCATATGATGAAGAGTGCAGAGCTGAATAAAGTACTGTATTATTATACTGGCACTAGAAAACATACTGTCCACAGTGGAAGGCTCATTTTTCAATGTGTTGTTTTAACTTAATAAATGACGCAATGAAACAACTTGAAGATGTTTATTATTCTTCACCCATTCCAGTGCAACTTTTTATCCATCGTGTCTCAGCTTTCAGAATTATTGGCACTCCTGGTATAGACAAGCTAAATATCAGATAAATGAATCAAGTAATCAGCTATAACTTTTGCGTAGAAAAATGTGAAATATTGCATTATAAGGTCATTCATTTTCATGAATTTGATTATAAAATTGTTGGCACTTGATTGTAGTTTTTGGCGTTCTTGCAAAGTTCATCAAGTCTCCCTGACTGTGGTACAAGTCTACCTTTATTTCTGACTGCTTCAAGTATTTTGCTTCTCAGATATGATGCATGTGACCATCAACACTAACTTCCAGTCATCTTAGCAGTAACAGTGGCAGCCATCATGATGTTAATAAAGAAAAGAGAAAATAAATTTTGTGTTAAGAGCCATCAAACTAAAAAGTACTCTGAGGCGTTTTAGATATAGCGTGGTACTTGGTCTGTTTATCTTTTGAGTCGTCTGCACCAAATGCCAATAATTCTGGAGGGCACTGTAATAAAAGTCAGTGAGAGAAGTGCAATGTTTTCATGGAGGCAAATGTAATAAACACCACACATTCTACATAAAAATGAAGAAGATGTGATGGACAGAGTGGCCTTATGCAAACTCACTTTCACTATCTGAGTTTGCAGACAACTTTGTCACAGTAAGTGAAAGCCTCATTGTGATATTTAATTTTGGCCATCTCTGTTGATTTACATTTCATCTCATATCCTGTTTTTGCAATGCGGAAATTGCTTGAACTTTACTTAGAAAGTCTGACCATGTGCTGTGGACAGAACTGTAAGGGCCACCCACGCTGTCTAGGCTAATCCCACCCTGAGAGGCTGTAAGGATGGAGGCGCTGGTTTTCTGCGGACCTCATACCCTGTCTGTTTTCTATAAACAAAGCTTAAAATCTTCCACCAGCCAAGAGTGCATTAAGAACTACTTGCATGAAAAACATAATAGCTATATGTCCGTGTGTGTGTGTGTTTTAGTATGCGATAAAGAGATAAGGGGAAAAGGGATGGAGAGTTTAGGTATTGCACATCTCATCTTTAGTTAGAATACAGAGCACAGTGTCCTGAGTTCAACCTGAACTCGTCTATTCAGCACCATGAAACATTATGTGAGTGCACGGTGGCGAAATGGGGGCCTCTTGGTCCACTTTGTGTTTCCACTCTGGCTGTGTTTGTCTGCTCTGGGTTTCCTCTTCTGTGGTCCTCTGCGTTGTTTCACCCTGGACATCACAGCTGCTTTGACCTTTCCAGCTTCATTAAGGGCTCTACGGTGTCTGAGTCGCTGTGGTGCTTTCTCTCTCGTGGTGGCTCGACTTTGCTGCAGCGAGTCCACGAGGGGGAGCGCATGTACCCCCCCTTAGGCAGCACAGACTGATGGGAACCTGGCAAACAGAAAACATAATATGTGATCAACAGGACTTTGAATGCTTCACAAATATATGTAATTGCTTTCACAAAATGAGAGCCTGAAAAACAGTCCCTGTTTGCACCGTATACTTAACCTGCTACTTAACCTATCATGAAATCTAAGCAGTTGTTCCAGCTCTTTTTCTTTTTTTTTTTCTCCATTAAACGCCTTTATGCAGCATGCAGCACGCCTTCATACATACTGCACATACCATCAACCACCAGCCATTTATAAACAAGCAGCACACTGTTGTTTGTTCCAGTTCACAGGGATTATTGGTCACATTTACCAGATTGATTACAGGATGGAAATAAAAACTGTCTCATTATCTTAGATTATTATTTTCATTTTCTAAGGAGCATAAAAGTGATTAAAACAGGAATTTTTTTCACACATATATTTTTTTGTGAATATGCTTTGCTGTCATAAAAACGCTGTTCTCTTACTCGCAGCAATCTCACCATGATGTTTCCACTCTTACTTTCATTCACTATACATTATTTTGTGCTCCCATTTTGTGGCCATTGCTGCTTTACACCACTTGGTGGTGATGTCCAGCCAAGTAAGGAAACAACAAAGCAACAGACGAAATGATTGATAAAGCACTGACAACTAAGTCTGCCTTGCTCTGCTCATATCAGTCTAATGGAGGGTCTTTGAACTGAGAGTCATACTCAATACCTGGCTGATACATCTTCCCAAAGACACATCCTTATCCTCATACACATTAGAGACAAAGAGGAACAAAGGAGGAGGCAGAAAAGATGTATTGATCTCTGAAGATTGATGGTGTCTCCACTGGATTTTAATGAGAAGGACAACAACAACCTCTCCAGCAGCATGGGAGATTCTGCTACAGCGAGCACCACAACACCTGCTGAGCACCGCTCACTGCGTCTGCAATATGAAGCTGCCTGTTTACATAATCATGCACATTTTTGTTCTAGTCATGTGCAATGTTTAGATTTCTGTTGACCTCTTTTTGCTATGACTTATGAACATGGAGTCTGGAAAATAACTGAGTCACATAAACAGTAATTACAATCCCCTCTACAACATAAATGGATTTTGTCTTTTTTTGTCTCTCATCCTCTTTGTCATCCTCTCACTCATTCTGCCACACACTGACTACCCTAAGCTATGGGCTAATGTGCACTACTCCTTCTGTGCTGCTGGCTAGCAGCCATTAGATTCGTCAGAGAGTGCACTGCTGCATAACTTAACGTTTATGAAACACTCTTTCCAACAGAAAACCTGTGAAACCACTCAGAAAATAGCATTACAGAAAGCCAAGTTTATGTTTACAGGAAACAATAATCAAGTTAAGTATAATTCCTGCACACTCTGATCAGCTGTTTTGAAGTACAATAATAAAACCTACTAATCTGTAATGTCATTAAAAGCCTTGAGCTGACCTAAATGATGTCTGCAAGACTGAGTTGGAATCTAACCATTTCCTTTCAAAAGCATGTTTATAATAGGGTAATAAAACATGGTCTTGTGCTCCTTAAAAGTAAATGATTGAATGACACAGGACAGAGATCAGCAGCTGCATTTCTCTTTGTGGACTAAACCCTAACAGCATGTATTCATTTCTGGTCATGAGTCAGTGATGCGTTTAATAAAAAAAAATATGAGCGATACATTATTATACGCTGTAGATGTAGCGTATGAACCTAATTTGCCTTCTTGTTCCTCCTTTTGTTTCTGATCCTCTTTGTTTTCTCTGTTACTTAGATGTTCATTCTAAAAGACAAGCCACCCTCTTTGAAC
The DNA here is from genome assembly GCA_029814465.1 of Ostorhinchus cyanosoma. Classification (NCBI taxonomy): domain Eukaryota; kingdom Metazoa; phylum Chordata; class Actinopteri; order Kurtiformes; family Apogonidae; genus Ostorhinchus; species Ostorhinchus cyanosoma. The sequence goes on along the minus strand of JAPTYQ010133195.1, from coordinate 1,620 downwards.
AACTGGACAGAAACACAATGGGTTATCGTTTGCTTTGTCATCAGATAAAATCCTGCTTGTGCTCCAACAAAAAGAATAAAAGGCCAAAGCTGTCCCTGTGGTCATGTAGTTCAGGGATGTGTGGAAAGTGTATGGTTCATCGGGCCCATTTGAGAGTAAAACAAAGAGCAAACAAGTTCAACAAAGTCCGCCTTTTGTTCAGCATCTGAAGCTTCTCTAGAAAGAGATGCTTGATGAACAATCATTACTGTAAACCTCGAGCTATGAAGTAAATCTAATCATATAATTTATGTTAAACTAGCCATGAAATGATACAAAACATACACTTTATTTCGCAAAAAAAAAAAAAGTTCATAAAAGAACAGCAAACTTCACTGGGGGAAAAGACAGCAGCGAATAAAGAAAAAAAAAACACATGCATAAATAAATAATGCAGTGTAGTTACCCAGATTATGATAACTGTTTAAATGGCTTTTGAAGGACACAGGCCTTGCTTCCAGATGGGAAAAGTGAATTATTCAAGAACCTACATTTAGCATGAACTCACTCACCCATCTACTCTTCTTTTCCTTTACTCCCCCCTCTGTTCTACATATAACCTCCTCTTTGCCCTCCATACACCGGCACATACTCAGCACTTTCCCATCCTCACACTGAATACAACATGACCCATATCTGAACTGCAAACTCTGACAGAAATTAATTAAATTACAGCTCCTCCCTTTTGTTCTGACTCGGAAATCACTGATGCCTTCACGGACAAACTCAAGCCGTCACGTCTCGATTCTGCTATAAACTTCCTACCGCCTGCAGCTCTGGTCAAACAACAGCTTGCAATATGCCTCTAGTAGTTTCTGCAGGATTGTTGAAGACTTATCAAAAATCCCTCTCCCTGCATGGAACCAAAGAGCTGAATAATGAGGCTGGTTTTAGGGAATCCAGATGAAACTGAACAGCTGGTTCTCACAGATTTGGGCTGAGAAGAGCAATTTGGATAAATCATTTCACATACACACACAGCACAGTTATTATCTGTATAGTCGAACATCATTAATGAAGAAAGGATTCTTCATTTAAGGATTTGATATAATTATTTAAAGTAAATAATTCACTGTTGCTATTTTCTCATGGCGTGATTGTGATAATGTGAAGCATTCTTGACAGATAAAGTGTAACTGGAACTCAGTATGTAATCATTGCACTGGGTTAAAGGTCGGATTTTCTTTGGGAGTGACAAGGATGGACAGGACTAGAAACAAGCTCAGGTTGGACGGTTTGGAGACAAAGTGAGAGAGGCCAGACTGAGATGGTTTGACGTGTGCACAGGAGGAGTAGTGAATACATTGGTAGAAGGAGGGGGTAGATCAGGGGTCTCAAACATGTGACCCAGGAGCCAAATGCAGCCCACCAAAGGTTCCAATCCATGGGATGAATTTGCAAAGTGCAAAAATTCCACAGTCAAGGCTGTCAAACTCATTTTAGTTCAGGTTCCACATACAGACCAAATCTACAGTAACATAATAGGATAACAAACAACAAGTGGTGCCAGGCACAACAAACCCCGCCCCTCGCAAACGTTTTACCTGATTTGCCCTATCTCTTGTCATTGTGAAAACACAT
>JAPTYQ010133140.1:0-11937 GCA_029814465.1 Ostorhinchus cyanosoma | reverse complement strand
AATATCGGCTTAGAAATATCGGCTTAGAAATATCGGCGGCCTGTATCGGTCATCGGCTAAGGCTGATGTAAAAAAAAAAAAAAAATGGTATCGGCCTCCAAAAATCCATATCAGTCGATCACTAATCCATTAGACTTGTGTACATGGACTGCGATAACCATGAGTTGGAAATGATGATTAACACTATGCAAAGTATTGATTATTGTAATTTTAATATTCAGATACAGGTGACATTCTTTCATTTTATCTTATTTTTCTGTCTCTTTTTTGTTTCAGTTAATGACTAGAATCATAGAAAAAAACTCACAAACTGTATTATTCTTTTATAAATTCTTGTGAGGTTGATTTATGCTAGAAAGAAAATCATATCAGTAAAACTCAACTTCAGATGCATCTTATCAAGATTTTTTTTTCTGTGATGCTTCATCACATACACTGTTTGCTGTTTTTGTGAGTGAAAGAGCAAACACGATCAGCAAAATTTACCTTTTGATCTCCAGACCTTCTCTTTCTCTCTCCTCCATTCTTTATTTCTTAGCATCAGCATTCCAGAACTGCACCCCATCGTTTCCTCACCCATCTGTCCCCTTACCTCACCCCTACCAGCCTCCCTTCCCCAATTTTCTCTGTCGCTCAGCAACCATCCGTAATTAATGAGCTTTTACAGTTCGATCTGATCTGCCTCAGGATTGGACACGTCTGATAAGCCGAATGGAATATACACACAGGCCTGCCCCTCTCTGCTCAGCACTGCCTGGAAATATAATTACTTGAGAATGAATACACACACATGCACGCTCACGTGCACATAGACTGACTAAGCCCAGGTTAATACCAATCTTTTTCCTCTTCTCTGCACTAATTAGAAATGTACTGATGAGAGTCATTTGTTTGGAAGTTGAATGCACTGTGCACTTGTTGTGGTTATTCAGAGAATCAGAAACTTGGATAATTAAATATATTTAATGATATGGTTTAGTGAGCGTTTGTGTGTATGTTAATGACATGCTCTGGTGCTCTTAATGAGCATGTGACAGTGGCAGGAAGGTGGAACAGTGTACCGCATCAAAAGCCAATCATTACTTAAATGCAATCTATATCCCAAATGCCAGTTAACACACTCGCTTATCAATCTGGCCCCTTGGCCGCTCTCAACAGCTGTCAATAGGCTGTTCGAGTGGCTCTCTATAACAGCTTCGTCTCCAGGAAGTAGACTGAAACCATATTCATGACTAAACTAATTTCCTGGATGTAATAATGCTTCGACAGTCAGGGGTATCAGGGGTATACAGATGCGGGATGGGACGCCATGTTAAATCTAACCTGTAGTGAACACTGACGGATGTGTATACGCTTCAGCATTTAAGGCATGTGTACCTCTGTGCTTTTCCGTAGATGTGAAAAAGTGAGCATGTAAGGACATAAGTACACCTATACAGCCACTCATTTAGTGTGGAGTGTAGCAGCACAGTCAGGTTTATTGCTGTGGCCATAGCAACAGCCATGAGTGGAGATGGAGATGACATTTTTTTCAGTTGTGATGCACTGAATGTCCTTGTTCAGATGAGAGAGAAGGAGAGCCAGGGCTGGAAATGCAGTCAGAGTGAGGGATGGAGAAAGGAGGGAGGGGTGCGGAGGGCTGGGAGAAACGTTAAAAAACACTGAGCAGAGGCTTTCTTTCATATCCTTTTAGCTGTTTGTTTTACAAGCTGACGGAGCTCGGTGACAGAGTTTTTATGAGTTTGTCACTTTTTAATTCTCTTGAAGTTTTACCCATGGTTTGTGTTTCACAGAGGGACGTGACATTCAATATTCAATCAGTGCAACAACAGCAGAGTAGTGTAGTAGTGCTGACATTGAGCGTTCACTTTAGATTACACATCCCTATATGTATTCTATTGGAATAAACATGTCACATTAAATGCAGTAAGATGGTAGGAACAAATTATGTCTTTGGCTTTAAAGTAATTTTTTCAACATTTCAGCATAAGCCTGTCTACATTATCTGCAGTTTCCTGTATTCCCTTTGTTGCTCTTTTCTCTCAATGGGTGGCGCTCCACTTGACTTCCCCTCCCACTGTTTACTGTATGTGTTCATCTTTTCCCTCTCCTTTGCGGGTGTCTGTATGTGTACTCTGTCTGTGGCTAATCTGTGTGTTAGGGAGGGTTGAATAAGCCTGTCTTTGTCAGGGCATTAGCTTTGGAGAGGATGAATACATTAAATGATAAATGGCGACGGGTTAAGGTGGCGACGTGTGGCTTCGGATTCATCTGAATGGTGCCACTACTCTACTGTTACTGTGTCTCGTTGTTGAGGAGTGTGTGCAATTATATAGCCAAGCATGTGTAAAGGTGGTCTGTACATTGAAATGACAAAAAATCTGGTTAACATTGCCAGGTTTTTCCTCTAACCAGGTTTTTAGGGATTATACCTGGGATGGTAATTGGACACAGGTTGCTTATAGAGTATTAACGCTTGAATTACCGCAAACAAAATTCCATTTACCTCCTATATGTGGGCAGCTGACAGAAATAGGAATAGATATCTCACTTCAGGGTGCGGCTATTTAGTCACATTAGGACGAGGAGAACCAGTATACAATTTTTTATGACCACAATAATTACATACAGTACAAGGGCATTTTGAATCATATGAAACATCATGAGGGAGTCACAGTTATTCAGGATCTCTTTTGGGACTATAGGCTAGTCCCAAATTTCTGTTGAGGACAATTCAGATGAAGAATCAACAGGTGGTCTTGCACTGAAAAGAAGACTACTTGGCCTTAATAACCAACATTTATAGGAAAAAGTCCAGTGAGTCATCTGCAAACTTCAAAGTAAGAGTAAGACCATATTTCTGTTAAACATATTTAATGAAAAGTGTTATTCTGCTAATATCCCCATTTACCTGCAGATATTTGTGTCATCAAATAATGACTGATACTCTTTCAAAATGATTCAAAGTATGTGTTTTTCTCTTTCAGACCGGAAACGTGGGCTTTTGTTTTGGCCATACATCTCTTCCCCTGCCTTGCAAACTGTTGGCTCCCTTGTTTTGGGCAGATGTGATGGTAAACAGACCTGAAGAAGAACAGCATGAGGCATATGCTTGGCTGGGGCATATGCACCGGAAAAACTGAACAACAGTATGTAATGTACTACCCACGCATCTTTATATATTTACATTTATAAGTATATTATTTGGTGTCTATATTTGAAGAAGCAGTATTTAACTATTGAAGCACTCCTTCACTTTTTCATCACATTTTCACTCTTTATTACCAAGTCATTCCCTGGTAAAACAGTTCATACAGAAATGAGATCAATGTGTTGTGTTGCACATAGGTGGTTCTCGAAAGTTTTGTGGTCAGTGTATTTTTGTTTTCAGAAATAAAATAAAAACTACAGGTTAATCAATTTTTGTTTTAAAATAGAAGAATTAAAATTTAATTTCAAGGCATTTTTCAGTGTCAAAACAGATGAACCAAAAACAAAAAAAAACAGACTGATTTTCATTTTTATCTTTCTAATAACAAAAAAGAAAGTTAATACCTGACAGAAATGGAAAAACAAACCAAAAACGGCAGTTTTTTTCTTTTTCTGGGTCCAAATGTTGTAAGAGTGCTAATGTCAAGGTCACAAATATTCTTATGAACGATGGGTTTGTACGAATCTTCCAGTTCATATGAAATCAGGACATCGTAGACATCCTCCCTGAACAAATGTCTACAAACTCCAGTTTTTGTATGAACTGGAAGATTTATACAAATCCATCATTCGTAAGAATCTTTGTGACCTCGGCATTAGCGCTCTTTCCTTGAAAATGACAACATTCGGTCTCAGAAAAAGAAACAAAACTGCTGTTTTTGGTTTGTTTTTCCATTTCTGTCAGGTGGTGACTCTCTTTTTTGTTATTAGAAAGAGAAAATGAAAATTAATAAATTTTTTTTAAAATTTGGTTTATTTATTTTGACACTGAAAAAGAAAAATGCCTTGAAATTAAATTTTAATTCTTCTATTTTAAACGATTAACAATAACCGTTAGTTTTTGTTTTGCTTCCAAAAAGAAAATCCAAATACCAAAAGATACACAGGCCTTTTGTACTGATGCTCCTAAAGTTTTTGAGTAGAACCAATGTATGATAAGAGTCAAACCAAACACTGAATAGCACTTCTTCAAAAGAACAGGATGAACTACAATAACAGCAGTAAAATGGCCAAGTTTGGTTATTGTGTGGAATAAAAACCTGCAAACCTGAAATATAGTACATACAAAATTGAAAGAAACATTTATTTTGAAGAAAGAAAATGTGCAGTTAAAGTCAGGAGAGAGCCCACACTGTGACATTGCTTTTCTTCCTTCTAATTCTAGGTGCACAAACACACCTTAGAGAAAGTGAATGTGTGTATAAAAAGAGACAGTCCAGCTCCAACACTACCTTCAGAGCTGGAGAGAAACAGTGGCAGTTGAGGATGGGAATGATGTAGACTTATATGAAGGAGGAAGACAGGATTCTGCTATTAGGTGGAATGTGGTAACTGTGTGAGTGGAGAGGAGGGGGGAGAGGCAGAGCGAGAGCAAGACAGAGGCGGGTGGGGGGGTGCTAGGTTGCTGACTCGGAGCTCTGCTGCGGTGAGCTTTGAGCTAGCGTCTCTCTCTGAGCTTTCTAGTTGTGTGAGCCTGAAGGCTGCTGTGGTGCAGACCCTAGCCTAGCCACATCAGCCTCCCTCCTCCACTCCCACAGCTCAGTCAGCCGGCAGCTCCGGTGTGCTTCAGATGCACTTAGGCTCTTTAAGTGTCTCTGTCAGTAGCTGAGGATTTCCTGTCCCTGCAAGGATTCTCTCTCTTTCTGGCAAAAGCAGAGACAGAGAGGGACAGAGCATAAGGAGAGGGAGAGGAAGAGGAAGACGGGAGGAGGAAGAGCAACAGCGGGCCGGCAGTGACCTTCGTGGTGCGGTGGCAAAGCAGAGGAAGAGGAGCTGGGAACGGGCGTAAGATCCAGCAGGTGTGTGTCAGCACTTAAAGGAGGAAGGGAGGAGGAAGAATGTGAGTTTTCTCTGGGCTAATAACAGGATGTGCATGATAAAGTGGATTGGATGCTTAACAAATGGAGTTTTACTCTTAAGACCTACATATATTATAACATAACATAACATATTTTCTGACAGAAAGTCAAAAGTGTTCCAATCGAGTAAGAACTAACAGCTGAAGGAGAAGAGTTGTAAAAGAAGTAGATAAGCATTAAAAGAGATATTCCTCTTTGACATGTTGTAGATGGATACGTCCTCACAGAAGCCAGATATAGAGATGCTGATATGAAGAGAGAGTTAAAATATAAATGGAGAATACAGGAGATGGATTAAGCTGGGGAGAGGGAGATGTATGTTGTGCCAGCTCGAGCTCAGCAAAGATGACAGACGTGTTTGTGTGTTTTCTTACTGGCTTGGACTTGGCTACTGAGAAAAACGTCTGTATCGGAGTATCAATCACTGTGGGCTGGGCGCTGCCTCAAGGCTGCAGGCGAGAGAGGCATGCTCTCCCAGACCTCTGAGAACATCTGTGCCTGCATTTGTGCTCACATGCATCTTTCTTATTCTACCTTATCACGTTGTAATCAAGAGGACATTGTAATTTGTGTAAAAGGAATCCAGCTTTAAGTCACACTGTGATCCTTTACACACCTGTATGTTTCACACAACTGCACTCCAGTTCCTCTACCTGATGATGACCATGTAAAGGGGCTGCTCATTGACCATTTTTAGTGCCTCGTTGAAATCAGTTGGCAAATGTAAGAGTTAATGCAGTTCAGCAGGAGGGCCTTGGTTTGTTCTTACGTTACGAGCTGAATTTGTCCAGCTGAAGTAGCCTTGAGTGGGGGCAATTCACCTCGAGGCTAGTTACAGCTTTCTCCTAATGAATAGATAGAGCAAGAGGATGTGGGAGGATGAATGGACAAGGAGAAGGAAAGACAAAAGTGTGTGGGATGAAATCTGCAAGTCATTACATTGGCTCTTAACCAAATCAGGATCTGTGTGTGTTCGTACATTGGTTCGTGCAACAGCCAGTGAGAGAAGGATGGAGGGGGATATAGAGTGTGTGTGTGTGTGTGTGTGTGTGTGTGTGTGTGTGTGTGTGTATAGCCAAGGTTTGATGCATATGTCTTGAGGATGGTATCTCTGTTTCTGTCTCTGCGTTTTTGACTTGCTTCTTCCCATCAAATCACATCTTCCAGAAGTAACAACTACACATTGACCTACTGAGAATTAAGCTTGACTCAGGCTAATCCATTCTGGACACTTTGTGACTCAGCAGCAGACACACATCCATACACACACCACACACACACACACACACACACACACGCACACACACGCACACACTCTAACTCACTCGCTATTGGCACTCTTGAGGTTTTTAAAATTCTGGTCTTGTTTCAGCATGGCTACAGGACAGAATATTGACTGAGTATTGGCACTGATATGGAGTGGTAATATTACGTTGTTTGAAAATAACAAGGGTCTACTGTATTGCACTAGCAGTTGTAATATCACACTGTTTGCTGTACTGCATTTTCCGTGTACAAGTGTGTCCGAATGTGTATACGGTGCTGTGCGGCGCTCATAACTTTCTACCCACCGTACATCATCTGTTAAACCAAGAGGGGAAAAATCCAATTACATTCTCCTCTCACTGTCTGCCAACAATGAGCCAGGCCTTTTGTATCTATGATTTTACAAATCACTTTTTATCATCTAATAGGCCAAATGTACGTAAAATGACATGCTTTTACTGCATTCATTTGGCATTCTCTACAGCTGTGGGTTTGAGGAAGTTGTGTATGGGTTTTCCGCAAAAGATAAGTGTGTTATCCATATAGGGCTAAAAGCCTTTCCTCGATGGATCCTGACAGAGAATTCCATCATCTATGTAGGTGTTTTGTATGCTGCCTCTATGGATTGAGTTTGGTTTGAAGTGCTGCATAGGTATGTGTGTGAATGAGCAATATAAATGCACATATTTCTTTTACATAGTGCTCTTTTTTGTGTGTGTGTGTGTGTGATGTGTAAGTGCAGGTCATATAAATGCACATATTTATTGTATATCCACAGAATGGACCTTGTCCTATTGTGTGCTTTATGCATTAAGAACCCTCGGACACCATAAATGAGGGACGGAGGGAATGAAAGTAGGAGAGTGTGTCCTCTTCTTCCACTCTGGTGCTGCTTGGTGCTATCATGGCCATAATGAAGGCTCATTTATCTCCATCTCTGCACAGTCTCATCAGCCACAATGAGATGGTAGTAGGTCTGGAATGAGCAGAAGGTATATACTGTTGAGGGGATGTTCAACATAAGGATGGATGTCTGGATGTAAACAGCGATTGTTAAACCAACCTGTTGATGTACTTCTGAGTTCAGCAGAATGCCTGAACACGGGTCATATTTGGTATAAAAGCATCATGTTTTATTATGTTTAGTCAGCATTTGAAGGGACAACTCTCAGTACAGAATTGGATCAATGAACATGGATTACATTCAGAGGTCAGGTTAAGTAAGCATCTATTTGAGCAGTGATGGCACCTCCTCACCCTGAAGCTGAGAAGGAGTGAGGGACGAAGAAGAGGGCAGATGGGGAAATGGACACACTGAGAAACAGAGGGATGTGTGTAGACAGATAAAGGCTGAGTAATGTCATCATAGGCCCCATGTCCTCCAGGTCTGATTAAGAGCCTCTCTGAGCACTCCCAGACGCTGCGCTGTGATAGGCCAAGGTCACGGCGAATCATGGCACAGCGCTGCAGATTGATGCTTAACTCCGTCAGGAAACAGCGGAATCTAATTTGGCCAATGGGCTTCCTCTCCACTTCAGATGAAGAGGACGATTCCCCTCGCCCTGGGGCTCTCTGAGGAAGTGTGTGTTTGTGTGAATATGTGCTGGCTGGCAGCCTGGTCAGATGAGTGTTCGTGTCTGGATTCATTCTGTTGTTATTCCTGACGCACACACTGTGTATGTGTATGCATTTTTTTGCTTTGTGTGGAACGGACACACTTGTCAGCGTGTTGTTAAGGAATGCATTGTAAGTGATTGGCAGGCTAAGATATTAGTTTGAGAATAATAGGAGTGTAATAACTTGGTGGCGTTTGCCTCCAGAGAGTGACTCCCAGGTAATCACATTTACTCAACACAATCACTGTCTCGTATGCCAGAGCCTGGGACAGGACCATACTCTTTTTCATTTCCTCTTATGAATGTCACGAGCTCTGCTATGTGTGAAGTGTTGTTTGTGTGTGTTGTTGATGTGTCTTGCTGTGTGGTTATGAGTGCAGACTGCTTTTTGTATTTTCAGCCTCTGTAATGCCCATAGTAGTGCACAATTTGCACATATCAAAGATGCTGTAGAAATAGTCTTGATTTATAACTGTGTCAGGGCATAGTGATATTTATGAGATTCAGAAGAGGTGCTGCTATTTGTGTTGGAAAGTAGTATTTATATTTCCAATGAACTATTACTACTATTCAGTCTCTTTTGGAAAAACAAAAGTCATAAATCATGACGTTTTCTTAATGCACTGTATCTTGGTGGGCGTACACCCTGTAGTACAGTATGTAAATGTCTTGAATACATGTGAGAGCTGCTATTAATTTTAGAATTCAAATTGCTACGCCACAAAGTTATCACTTCTTAGAGAAAAATCTAAGCCGCTGTAAAACATATTCTTAATTCTTATTCTGTTTTTGCAATGGAAAAGTTTGGCCTCCCTCCTAGAGAGAAGTTTAGAAAATAATGTGGGTGCTACAACAAAGTGCACAGTCACTGTTTTTTTCCAGGCTGATCCTAGAGGCTGTTGTAAGTGAAATGCAATGCAGCAGAAACTTAAACATCAATTATGGTGATGGATATGGCAGCGTTGGTTGTGTCGATGAGGACATCTCGTTTTGAGGAGAGGCAATAGCTACACTTTAGACATACCTTTTTAGTGGATGAGCAACTGTTTTGATCTTTTTCCAACTGCATGTGATCAATTCAGCGCAGATGTTTAACAAAAGCACCAAAGGATAACCATTGTCATAAGTCCATGGAGTTGGAGATCTATCAGCAAGTATAATTAGTCATCACGCTATGTCGGATGTCTTTTTGGAAGCTGCAGTGGCTTTTGTAATAGGTTTTTTTTTCCTCAATGAATAAACACTGTCCCTGTCATGTTCTCATATACATTGTTTTTCATATAATTGGAGTAAAATCCGGTAGCAGTGGATCTTGTTTACACAGAAGTAGTGCATGTTGTACTTGCCAGAACAGCAATTTTTAGCTGATAAACAATGGCTAATATTAGTCATCCTGGGTGTATATGTATAAACCTTGGGTTATAATTTGCAAGGTGAATATAGCATAAAATTGGTAAAAACAAGTACAAGAGAGCAAGACAGGTTTTTAACGATTAGGCACAAATTAACCCTGTCAGGATTAATTTTTCACTTTAAAAGCTCCTATATGGGTTTACAGTGTTGTTACTTTTTTTTTTTGGAAAAGTTGTACTCTTTATGTAATAAATATTTAACTCTCCTCAACACTAACCTGTGTGTGAACTCTCACTACTTAACATATTAACTCTAAAGGCGTTTTCCTCTATATCAACACTAAAAGGTATAAATATAGCTGTACACTAAAACTGAGGAAACGCTGCAAATGAAGGACAAGTTTGAATTCTTGCAATATGCTTTATTTACATACACCCACATAACATATATGCACACATGTATGTATTTCTATATTTACATTTATATATGTAGTTATTGAATCTTGCTGTCCTTTAGGCTATATTCTGTTGTCTTAAGTAGCTTTTGATGTGACAGTTTGATAGTAAAATGTAAAATATATAGATTTGCTGTACAGTATAATGCAAGAACATAAAGTCGCCGAGAGGACAATTTGGGACAAGTGCCTCGAACTGGAACTTAAGTGCAGTATTTAGTAAAAGTACTAGTAAATCTACTTATTTTTCACCATTCTGTCATGTCTCTGCAGCTCTCTAAACTCAGCTTAAGCCATGTTTCTCTGTATGAGTCAGAGCCAGGCATTTAGCTTCCTAACATGTATAAAGTTTCGTTAGTTAGTTACTTATACCACAAACTGCAGCTGAAAACTGCTTTTTGTATCTGAGGTAGGTGTGAGTAGCAGGCACATAATTATCGCTGCAGTGAGTTCTTAAAACACCTTAGTTTTTCATGGAGCTCATCTTAAATATACACAAGCTCTGTACAAATCAGAAGTCATAATACTGAGTTGGGTTAAAATAAAACTGTGAGGTACAAGAAGATAGAGGTGAGAAACTATGTGTATTAGTAAGTAACATTAATATTCAGATAGCACAAGACAGTCTGAGTTTAATACTGTAGCAGTGGACCTTGTTTACACAGAGTCCAAGTCAGTGTGCAGCACTTGTTTAGTTGATAATATAACTAATTTTGTTAATCCTAGGTGTATATGGGTAAAGCTTAGGTTATGTTTAAATATACTTCCATGCTTTGCAAGTGTGTACAGAATAAATTTGGTAAACACAAATAAATACAAGAGAACAAGACAGGCTTTGTATAGTAAAAGCTGTGACATCGCAGCACTGTGATACAGTGATACAGCGGTGCAAAGAGAGGGAGAAAGCACAGAAGGGACTGGGCCAGGGGTAACAATATGGCTTAGCTGGTGGATCAATAATATACTCTCTGATCCATAACATATTAATAGGAGGGAATACATTATTACTGTTAAGAGATGTCAGGTAGAGAGGGCAGACACACACTTTGGAGTGCTGGAGGATTTTCAGTTAAGCCAAGGTGAGGGACACAACACCGCATCTGGGCACAAAGCCAAAAAATTACCCTCAATCCTCTGCCTCTTCCAGTCCTCTCCTCTTCCTCCTCTCCTCCTTTCTTTCTCTCTCTCCTAACCTCGGGGCACTCTGTAAGCTTCCATTTCCCCTTCTGTCTTCCCCTGTACCGTAGATGCCCCCCTGTCCATTTCATTTCCTGTCTTAATATCCTGATTGAAGTGGTCACCTTTCCCTGTTGTGGTTAATGAGCAGCAGGTGTCTGAGTGCAGTTCACTCGACCAAAGCTGGGACCAAGGGACCCGCTCACAGTAGAGTAGCTGCTTTATCTACCCAGTGGAACAGGGGAGTGTGTGTAGTCCACCTTCTTAAAGCATTTTAATGGTTTTTCATTACTGCTGATAATGCCTAGCAGAGATAAAAAGGAGAGGCCAACACTGGATGTATCATTAAAGATAATGCGATACTTTTTTTCAGCCGATGCATTGTCTTGTCTGTGACAGTAAGACTCAGCATTAGGGTTTACATCCTGTCGAAGAAGGGGATGCGAATAACAAGTCAAACGCTGCACTTAAGTTCTAGATTTGAGTGAAATTTCCTTTTTTTAATAATGTGAAAAATAAATGTACATCGGTTCCATAAACCGTGGTGGCTCACGACATCCCAGGAGCACTGAGACTGAAAAGTGGCTAATTGTCAGCTGTTCCTGAGTGTAGTGGCATATGCTGACTCTCAAGTGGTCAGTGGCTGCCCTCAGACAGTATGCTGCTGAGAGAACCGAGGCACATGCTGAGTTAATCACAAACAGAAAATATTGTGGTGACACTTGACTTTCTTTGACCCACTACACTCAAACAGGCCTGAATATACAGTACAGGACTAATCATGGTGTTACAGCTTCTCCAATTCAACATTAAGATAGAAATGTTCGTGTTAACAACAAAATGATAAAATGTCTTTACACTTTAGCTAACGTCTGATACAGAAAATAGGACTTCCTTGACCTGCATTTAGCAAGAAACGCAAAAAACTCCATTCAGCAGTAATATTAATCACTTAAATAAATTGAGTAAAATCATGAATCTTCAGTAATACTGAAAAATACTT